>JAXIVJ010005787.1:0-47500 GCA_036785665.1 Chirona hameri
CTCTCGCTGCTCTCGCTGCTCTCGCTGCTCTCGCTGCTCTCGCTGCTCTCGCTGCTCTCGCTGCTCTCGCTGCTCTCGCTGCTCTCGCTGCTCTCGCTGCTCTCGCTGCTCTCGCTGCTCTCGCTGCTCTCGCTGCTCTCGCTGCTCTCGCTGCTCTCGCTGCTCTCGCTGCTCTCGCTGCTCTCGCTGCTCTCGCTGCTCTCGCTGCTCTCGCTGCTCTCGCTGCTCTCGCTGCTCTCGCTGCTCTCGCTGCTCTCGCTGCTCTCGCTGCTCTCGCTGCTCTCGCTGCTCTCGCTGCTCTCGCTGCTCTCGCTGCTCTCGCTGCTCTCGCTGCTCTCGCTGCTCTCGCTGCTCTCGCTGCTCTCGCTGCTCTCGCTGCTCTCGCTGCTCTCGCTGCTCTCGCTGCTCTCGCTGCTCTCGCTGCTCTCGCTGCTCTCGCTGCTCTCGCTGCTCTCGCTGCTCTCGCTGCTCTCGCTGCTCTCGCTGCTCTCGCTGCTCTCGCTGCTCTCGCTGCTCTCGCTGCTCTCGCTGCTCTCGCTGCTCTCGCTGCTCTCGCTGCTCTCGCTGCTCTCGCTGCTCTCGCTGCTCTCGCTGCTCTCGCTGCTCTCGCTGCTCTCGCTGCTCTCGCTGCTCTCGCTGCTCTCGCTGCTCTCGCTGCTCTCGCTGCTCTCGCTGCTCTCGCTGCTCTCGCTGCTCTCGCTGCTCTCGCTGCTCTCGCTGCTCTCGCTGCTCTCGCTGCTCTCGCTGCTCTCGCTGCTCTCGCTGCTCTCGCTGCTCTCGCTGCTCTCGCTGCTCTCGCTGCTCTCGCTGCTCTCGCTGCTCTCGCTGCTCTCGCTGCTCTCGCTGCTCTCGCTGCTCTCGCTGCTCTCGCTGCTCTCGCTGCTCTCGCTGCTCTCGCTGCTCTCGCTGCTCTCGCTGCTCTCGCTGCTCTCGCTGCTCTCGCTGCTCTCGCTGCTCTCGCTGCTCTCGCTGCTCTCGCTGCTCTCGCTGCTCTCGCTGCTCTCGCTGCTCTCGCTGCTCTCGCTGCTCTCGCTGCTCTCGCTGCTCTCGCTGCTCTCGCTGCTCTCGCTGCTCTCGCTGCTCTCGCTGCTCTCGCTGCTCTCGCTGCTCTCGCTGCTCTCGCTGCTCTCGCTGCTCTCGCTGCTCTCGCTGCTCTCGCTGCTCTCGCTGCTCTCGCTGCTCTCGCTGCTCTCGCTGCTCTCGCTGCTCTCGCTGCTCTCGCTGCTCTCGCTGCTCTCGCTGCTCTCGCTGCTCTCGCTGCTCTCGCTGCTCTCGCTGCTCTCGCTGCTCTCGCTGCTCTCGCTGCTCTCGCTGCTCTCGCTGCTCTCGCTGCTCTCGCTGCTCTCGCTGCTCTCGCTGCTCTCGCTGCTCTCGCTGCTCTCGCTGCTCTCGCTGCTCTCGCTGCTCTCGCTGCTCTCGCTGCTCTCGCTGCTCTCGCTGCTCTCGCTGCTCTCGCTGCTCTCGCTGCTCTCGCTGCTCTCGCTGCTCTCGCTGCTCTCGCTGCTCTCGCTGCTCTCGCTGCTCTCGCTGCTCTCGCTGCTCTCGCTGCTCTCGCTGCTCTCGCTGCTCTCGCTGCTCTCGCTGCTCTCGCTGCTCTCGCTGCTCTCGCTGCTCTCGCTGCTCTCGCTGCTCTCGCTGCTCTCGCTGCTCTCGCTGCTCTCGCTGCTCTCGCTGCTCTCGCTGCTCTCGCTGCTCTCGCTGCTCTCGCTGCTCTCGCTGCTCTCGCTGCTCTCGCTGCTCTCGCTGCTCTCGCTGCTCTCGCTGCTCTCGCTGCTCTCGCTGCTCTCGCTGCTCTCGCTGCTCTCGCTGCTCTCGCTGCTCTCGCTGCTCTCGCTGCTCTCGCTGCTCTCGCTGCTCTCGCTGCTCTCGCTGCTCTCGCTGCTCTCGCTGCTCTCGCTGCTCTCGCTGCTCTCGCTGCTCTCGCTGCTCTCGCTGCTCTCGCTGCTCTCGCTGCTCTCGCTGCTCTCGCTGCTCTCGCTGCTCTCGCTGCTCTCGCTGCTCTCGCTGCTCTCGCTGCTCTCGCTGCTCTCGCTGCTCTCGCTGCTCTCGCTGCTCTCGCTGCTCTCGCTGCTCTCGCTGCTCTCGCTGCTCTCGCTGCTCTCGCTGCTCTCGCTGCTCTCGCTGCTCTCGCTGCTCTCGCTGCTCTCGCTGCTCTCGCTCTCTCGCTCTCTCGCTCTCTCGCTCTCTCGCTCTCTCGCTCTCTCGCTCTCTCGCTCTCTCGCTCTCTCCTCTTCTCTTTCTATCTTTCTCTCTCTCGGAAAGCTGCCTTCATCGCGGCAGCGGTGTCGGTCATTAAACGACACCGCCCACTGAACCGGAAGTCCTGAAATACTCAATATCGCGGCAGCGTTGTCGGTCATTAAACGGCACCGCCCACTGAACCCGAAGTCCTGAAATACTCAATATTGCGGCAGCGGTGTCGGTCATTAAACGACACCGCCCACTGAACCGGAAGTCCTGAAATACTCAATATCGCGGCAGCGGTGTCGGTCATTAAACGACACCGCCCACTGAACCAGAAGTCCTGAAATACTCAATATCGCGGCAGCGGTGCCGGTCATTAAACGACACCGCCACTGAACCGGAAGTCCTGAAATACTCAATATCGCGGCAGCGGTGCCGGTCATTAAACGGCACCGCCCACTGAACCGGAAGTCCTGAAATACTCAATATCGCGGCAGCGTTGTCGGTCATTAAACGGCACCGCCCACTGAACCGGAAGTCCTGAAATACTCAATATGGCGGCAGCGGTGTCGGTCATTAAACGGCACCGCCACTGAACCGGAAGTCCTGAAATACTCAATATCGCGTCAGCGGTGCCGGTCATTAAACGGCACCGCCCACTGAACCGGAAGTCCTGAAATAGTAAATATCGCGCAGCATTAATGTAAGGATACGGGTGGCACGGTAGGGACTGCAGAAAAGCAGGAAAAGCAATACAAATCACCACTTTAAAGTTCATTCAGATCAAAGTTTGCTCCTTGAAAGGGATGTATCCAGCCTGTCCAGTCTGTGTATACGTTACTATATTACACTACATTGGCCAATAAAGCGCATGATGCCGATACGGTATTTGACTGGCGTGTGGCGATACAATATCAATTAGACGGTCGTATGGGGAACTTGCGGATTCGGAACACCGAATGCGAAACCGCTAGGCGCCAATTTACCCATTATAGATGTCGCTAATAACGCACAGCTCTGCCATGAGTGCCAAATGACGCTCGCGTGGTTCAGCTAAACACTGGCACTGCGTAGGTTCAGATACACTGCGTTCAGCACTGCGTAGTGCGCAGTCCTACCTCGACGATGGTGGTCATCTTGGTGCTGATATTTGTAGCGGTATGCGCTTCTTCTGAGGCGTCTATATGTAGGACTCGGGACCTCAGCGCCCAGTCCTCATCCACGCAGAACGCCGTGGCAGACTGGTACTCAGGCCCCGTGACCTTGTCGATCCAGTGGTCGGTCGTGAAGGCGACAGCTGGTTGCTGAAATATTTAGCAACATAATGTTCTGTATCAGCAACGTTCATCGTCTTGCGGGCACGCCACAGTATTTCTACAATACTACTTTACGTACCAACTTCCATCATAGGGTAAATGTCTATGTGACTTACATCATTTTTGTTTACTCCTTGGAAAATTATGTAACGTTGCATCACTGTCATTAGTAACTTTATATTTTCTACTACGTATCTTGTCCAGTTCTGTCTTTAGCGCCTCTTTCACCTCTGCAGCGCGCTGGTGACCGTGCTCCGCCCGGGAATCAGGCCCTCCTTGTCGAGGTGTACCGCTCCGAGGATGGCCCCGACCTGCACGAAGGCCTGGCCTGAATCGTGTAGCCTTCCACTGTAGGAAAAACGAGGTGAAAAAGGAGCAAGTTGTAGCCATATGCATTATATGCCTAAAGTTAAACATTACACACGTATAAAGTTAAACATTTTATCGTAAGATAATTCGTATACCTAAATATATTTGGCTGTATGCTGACTGCTCAGGGGCGTAGCTTCTCCAGACAAGTTGGAGAGGCTGAGCTGGAAAAAATCGCTTAAAGTACCATCAAAATCCACAAAATGCAGATTTCTCCCCGGATTTGACCCACTTCTTCGTCAACGTGGGGGGGGGGGGCTGACCCCCTCCCCCTCCCAACTGAATAGGAACCTTCACCCCTGTGACTGCTAGTGCTGACTGATGAGGCCGACTATTAATGCTGACTCAAACCATGTTCATTCGCAACAAGCAAAAATATTAAAGTTCCCTTAATTTATTTACGATCTGCTACACCCAGAGGGCGCATGTCGAGCGCGCAGAAAGTCGCGATGGCCCGGGCCAGCCTCCTCTTCTGGCTGTTCTTCTGGCCTTCGACGCCCTTCTTCCCAAAGAAGGAAGTTAGGGTTTGCTGTCCGGTAACAGCCTTCTTGTGAACCTCCGAGTGGCGCTGCATCGAGGAGGTGCCGGACGCCGGTGCCCTCGTGTCCCGGTACATGTCGTATAATGCGGCAGCGCCGGCACGCCACCAAGTGGGTTGGATTAACATCCAAAAACACACGGTGAAAATCCTCCCATACTTGGCTCTTCCTTTTTCGCCCTCCCTCCGCACCCGTTTCATCAACTAACTGCAGTCTCGCGCTCCCGGACTGGATCAACTGCTTTAGAGAGGGGCTATTCTCCCCCTCCCGAGCCCTTTTACTCGGAGGACCTCACCCGGAAGCCATGTTGGTCGGCCACTGGCACTAACTGATTGTTTACGTATCGTTGCTGGCGTCATGCCCCTAATTCGTTTGTTTATATGACTTGCATATTTCAAATTATCGCAAATTTAAATTACATTATATGTGATTGGGCCTCAAATAATTTAGTGTTGGCTTCTAAATATGACGCCAATTGAGCAATATCCTTAAAGGAAATAGTCCACCTTCAACATTAGTTTTAAACTGAGATAGCAGTTTTGTAGCCCGTGTTGAGAAATCCTTATCTTGACCAGGCACGTAGCCAGGATTTCGTCCAGGGAGGGGCGGCGCCTCGAAAGGGCCCCTTCCCGAGCGTTGAAAGGGCCCCTTCCCAAGCGTTGAAAGGCCCCCCCCCCCCAAAAAAAACGCATGAAAAGGCACGTTTCAAGGCTGGAAAATGCAGTATGGCAGGTATGGCATGGGCTATACCAACGTTTAGGAGCTGGAGTTAGCAAACTGCCACATCAACTTTGGAACCAGCGACACCAATTTGGAATCAGCTATACCAACTTGGAATATTTTTTTAAGCTCAAGACCTGGAACTCTTATACAAATTGCGCCGCGGAGGCGCGAAAATTTTGAGTTTTATGCCCTGGGTTGCTTTCTCATCAATGCGTCGCATTGCGTATGTTGCGGACCTCTAAAATTGCTATATTGTGCGTTTAAAAGTGCGGGGAAAAAGTGCCAAAGTGAACTATTTTGCCCAATAATATAGGAAAGTAGCAACATAACACATAAATGCGCCGAGAAACTGACCGATTTTTTTCCTAACTCGCATATAATTGAATTTGTAGTTAAATTGCGCCTCGGAGCGGCGCGAAATTTTGAGTGTTATTCCCTGTACAACTGTATTCTTACTGTTGAAAGTCCTAAGATCCCTTCAGATCGTCTAGGGGCCCCTCTGACCTTTTCTACGCCCTTCCGACCTGTTCAGGGACTCATCTGGGATCCGCGAAGCGAAAAGACATGATGTGGAGTGGGTGACATATATAATACAAAGAGGGTTTACTCTACAGGAAAAAAATAAAATCGGATCTTTCGGGTATATTGTAGCACCCTGACGAAGGGTGTTACAATATACCCGAAAGCTCCGCTTTTAATATTTGTATTGTGGAGTAAGTCCTTGTATTTAATCTTCATCTGGGATCTCTACGTGCTTTGACCCTTCCGGTCTCACCAGAGACTCCTCTGACCTTCCAAGAAGCCCCTCTTGTGTGTCAAGAGGCCCATTCGGCCTGTTCGGAGGTCCTTCCGACCTGGCCAGGGACTGCACTGGCTGCTTTGTCGCCCTGCCGACATGCTCAGGGGCAGGGGCGGCGGATTGCG
Organism: Chirona hameri; assembly: GCA_036785665.1. Classification (NCBI taxonomy): domain Eukaryota; kingdom Metazoa; phylum Arthropoda; class Thecostraca; order Balanomorpha; family Balanidae; genus Chirona; species Chirona hameri. The sequence continues at coordinate 6,056 of JAXIVJ010005787.1, forward strand.
GGGCGCAGGGCACCCAAAATCCCCCACCCCTCAAATGAAAATCCTGGGAAGGGGAAGGGTCATGTTGCCCCCAGATTGAGCAGCTAAAATCTGGGGGGGGGGGGGCAAAACTACCCTTTGCCCCCCAGGATTTTCGACTGGGGGAATTTTGGGTACCCTGCCCCCGCAATCCGCCGCCCCTCCTCAGGGGCCCCTCCGACCTGCCCAGGGGCCCCTTCAGTCTGGCTAGGAACTAATCCGGCATGTTCAGGGGCTTCCGACCGGCCCAGGGACCCTTTCGGTCTAGCCAGGGGCCCCTCTGACTTGCCCAGGAGCCCCTCCGATCGACCCAGCGACTCTTCTGGTCGGCTTGCGCTGGCTGCTTTGTCGCCCTGCCGACATGCTCAAGGGGCCCTCCGACCTGCCCTGGAGCCCCTCCGTGCTGGCCAGGGGCCACTTCGGCATGTTCAGGGGTCCTTCTCACCCGCCCAGGGGTCCTTTCGGTCTGGTCAGGGGCCCCTCCGATCTGCGCAGGGGCCCTTTTAACTTTCCAGGGGTCCTCTGGTCTCTCCAGGGGCCCTTTAACCTTTGAAGGGGCCCTTCCGACCTAGCAAGGGACTGCGCTGGCTGCTTTGTCGCCTTGCGACATGCTCCGAGGGCCCTCCGACCTGCCCTGGGGCCCCTCCGTGCTGGCTAGGGGCTCATTAGGCCCGCCGCCCTCCCCTTGGCTACGTGCCTGATCTTGACTGTTTTCTTGACTGAAAAGACTCTCCAGCCGAAGATATTTGACGTTTTGGCGAAGGAATGCGGCGCATATATGATATACCGTACCGTCTGAATTGTGCCAGCACTGCATGGAGCATGCGCAGACCAATAACGCACACGATGCAATTAATAATTTACAACCTTCTGTCCTGAATTAGCGCGATGTAGGACCATTTTTAAAAAAAGAAAAAAAGAAACTGTATTAAAAAATATAATAAAATCGTGTTCTGATTTTTTTTTCTCCGAAGGTGAACTATTTCCTTTAAAGGGATTTACGGGTTTCTGTCCTGAAAGTAAATGCACTCTTTTGCAGTTTTATGAGCTTTAAACACATTTAAGACATATAACAGCCAACAGGGACCTCAATGCTCATTTAGTCCACTATTTCAGCAATTATCAGCGTTAAAATTTGGGCGTTTTTCGAGACTAGTATCAGATAACGAGTACTTGATCGGCACTACTGTCCACCACTTTTATCTTAAGATCAATTTTAGAGTTTTGAATTATCTGCAAGTCACTGGATCACAACATTATTATGCAATTCAAAACTGATGGGACTTTGTATTACTAAATACTACACACTGTTCGTTGAGGTTTTGTGTTTTTGTGGTTTTCTTATTTCCGGCCTTTAGCGTTTAGAATTTGGTGGTGGCGTATTAATTTTTTGGCATGAAAATTCATGAAAAATATAGAATTATATGGGAAAGCTAGGTAACTGCTGCTGTCGTTGGAACAAAACAAGTTTATTTTCTTTCAAATATTGCTTATTTTACCGGAAATATGCCTTAAGTGAGGTGTTTTTATTAGCATAAAAGAGATGACTGGCTCTGCCTCAGCCGGTCCTGCAGAAAATACGCGGTGGCATCACCGCGCACTTTGGAATGTCCTTACGTGCAGAAGAGATCATTTCCAGAAAAAATGTGGCTACCGTGGGACTTCTACCACCTTTATAAGTACGTTTTACTATGTAACTCAATTATTCTGGGAAAAACCCGTATAATCCTTTTAACACAAGTGTATTAGGAAATAGGATACGAATAATACATGGTCTGTAGGTTGTCTGATAAACCTTACCAAGCTCAACAAGTACATTATTTAGATGGCATTGAAAAACAAAAATGTTCAACAAATTAACACAATTTAAAGAAATGTATTCTATGATAAAATATATCTTGTGAGAAATTGATATCAGATAATTATCATATTATTCAAAATTATGCATCTGAAACCAAAAACAATCGCTTTGACGTCAATAATAGCAGGCATGCCACCTTCTTCTAACAGTATTGTAATACCTTACCTTGTTGGTTGTCACATATGCGCCAAATATGTATTCCACGTTTTAAAACGTTATGTGCTTAGGGTGCCCTTCAGTCACGGGGCGCAGACCTGTGACGTCACGCGCAAATTCCAATCAGCTGTTGTACGGTTAAACTGTTTCTCGGATTGAGCGCGCTGCCGCAGTAGAGCTGCAAATTTAGTGGACACCCAGGCCACCGAGTGGCGGTATTTAACGAACTGAGTACTATTGTTGATTATAATAGCTAAAGAAGCATTTTTCAAGCTATATTGTTAAATTAATTTATTTGGCTTGTGCTAGCATTGCTTTCTGTGAAAAGAAAAGTCAACAAGTACAAATAACTTCTTACCAAAATAAATACTATTTATTATATAGTATTTATTTATCTCATGAGTCATGTCATACTCATGAGTCATGTCATACTCATGAGTCATGTCATACTCATGAGCAGACTTGTCAATGATTCATATTTGTCATGAGTCGATTCACAGTGATTCACGGACCATTTACCATAATGAATGATTCAATCATGATTCAATCACTCAACATTAACGCTGGTAAGTTGATTTACAGTGACTCACGGCTAATATGTGTGGCTCATGAACAGACTTGTCAACGATTCAATGTGAATCGACTACTTTTGATTGAATCATTCATATTTCAAATGAATGACTCATGAATCGATTCACTTCATGCGCAAACCTGTTGTGAGTCACTGATTGAATCATTCATACAGAGCAAATAGGCTGATTGAATCATTCATTGCTCAAAGAATCATTCTTTTTTGGTCGAACAGCATGAACTGTCCACAAAATATACCAGCGGCCCAGCATTCATCTGTGCCCTGTGGACAAACCAGGCACTTAACCCTATTTGTAACAGGTTCCTGGCTACCCCTATTTGTAACAGGGGGGGGGGGCGGATTCCGCCCCCCCCCCCCCCCCCGAGATCTCGAGATCTACCCGTCCGATTTTCAAAAATGAAACGGTGTTTGGTTCCCCTCAATACGATCTACATTGATAAATAATACAAAAATCTAAATTTGGGAATGGGGGGGGGGGGGGGGGGGGGGGGGGGGGGTTGGGCAACAGGGGGGCAAAAACTACAAATTTTAGTGGTATTTTTGATCCAACATAACTTTCATGTTTATCGTCCCATTGTAACCCAACTAATAGGAATCGATAGAGATTGAATCGGAAATTGACATATGATGGTGACGTTTGAAAATTCAAAAACCATAGGCGTGTGCAGGTCACTCAATATGGGGGTGAAGTAAATGCGTAATAAAACCATTTTTTTATGTTTTTTTTTTTGATAAATGAAATGGTATGTTATTGAGACATTAGAAAACAGTTATAAATCATATTTTATGCCATAGGCGGTACCAGGTCAGTGAAAAAGGGGGGTAAAATTGGGAAAAATATTAACCGCAGACAAGTTGCTACCCAGCACTATAAATATGTTACTGATCATAGATAGTTCCTTTTTGCATGTTGTACTTCATCATAGGCGTATCCAGGATCCAAACTAGGGCGGCGCAAGACCTTTTGATAAGTATATTATCCGCTATTATGATACTAACTAGTCAACAGTGACTATTTCACTTACAACTTCAATTAACATTGCTTAACCCCCCTTTTTACCCTACCTGAACTCGCCTATTATCTTATAATCGTTCGTAGAGTAGCCTGTGGTGCGTGTTTCATCCGAAAACTGCAGTATGTTATGTCATTGTACGCCCATGCCTCTTAGTTTCCTTGCAATAATATGACCCCCTTTCTTCCATTCCTGAGCGCGCCTCTGCAAAAAAATGACTTAATTCCCTTTTCTGGTCTCATATGTGCATATATTATTATAAGCTAAACGTATATTGCGCCGTTATCGCTGGCATATCGTCATCACCATGCCAGTCACCCCCTTTTCATGTTCCTGAACACGCCCCTGAAACTCTATATGTAATAAATTATACAAATAATGGAAGCAGAAGCTATATTTTACATCTTGATAGCTATAAATGCCCCTTACATTGCTCTATTGGCTTCCCGCCAAACATTGAATACTTCCTGGAAACCCCCCTTTTCAAGCCCCTGAAACCGCCTCTGCCATGCAATTTTGTATGATATTTCATTAACATCATCTAATTTGCACTTGTTGCAATCACGGTAAGCCGATGTTACTCCTTCATACTTGATGCAGTTAGGAAGAAACCGTGAAGATCGCATTTCCGTATTTTCGCCAAATGTCGCCTCCGAACCCACCCAAAACTGTGCCCTGGAACCGCCTCTGTTCAAGTTAAGAACTCAAAATTTTGACTCCAAATGCGGAGTTCAATTCTATGAAAAGTCCCAAAATTGCATGGGCCTGCTCCCAGCCGTTCTGGAGATATCTGCGAAAACCATGAGGGGGGGGGGGGGCGGAATCCGCCCCCCCCCTGTTACAAATAGGGTTAATGGCCAATTATATGAGCTCTGTGTCCTGAGCTGTAGCCTGTAATTCATCTATGCGTAAAGAAAGCAAGACTTTGTGTCCAACGCCAGTGGGCACAAAGCCACTGTTCAATCAGCCCTAACTAGGTGAATACCTTGGAACTGGTAGTGTTAGGGGTAGGTACCTAAATACTTAGAAAAGGTAACTAACTCATACTTTGGTTCATAAACGACACAGTACACGCACACCTTTTTCACACGAAATATTATCAAAAGGTACCCACCTTTTCCTAATTTCTAGGCTATACCATATCAAAAACTAAATAATGAACAAACATTTGCATGACCTCCGCGTGTCCCAAATATCACTGTCGCATCGGCGCCGCTTTATTCCACATCATGCTTTATACAAAATAATACCTAATGCAAAATAAAAATAGATGTTCTATTCGCTTAAAAAGTGAAACGTAAAGTCATTTATACTTTTGGAATTTGCAATTATAATAAATATTATAAATATCATTTTATAATCAAAATAAACAACACGCGTGTCCAATTGGCTCACATTCACATTCACATTCGGAAATACATTCGCGGACTATTTGGATTGGCTTCAAAATTGGTACACAGATAGATCACAACCTAGTGATCATTCTGGTAAAATCTTAGAGTCGCACATTTAAAATCAAAGGAGTTAGAGCAGGTCAGATAGGTTTAATGTCAAACAGCGGACTATTCCGATTTGCATGAAAATTAGCACATTGATAGAACATAACCTCCTTATCACGCTCATGAAATCTTAGAGTCGCACATTCAAAATCAAAGGATTTAGAGCAGGTCATATGTTTAAGGTCAAACAGCAAGAGCATAACCTCCCCATCACGCTCATAGAATCTTAGAGTCGCACATTCAAAATCAAAGGAGTTAGACAAAGGAGTCGACACTTCCCTTTAATGTTGAGTGATTGAAACAATATTTAATCATTCATTATGGTAATGTTGAGTGATTGAATCATGATTGAATCATTCATTATGGTAATGTTGAGTGATTGAATCATGATTGAATCATTCATTATGGTAATGTTGAGTGATTGAATCATGATTGAATCATTCATTATGGTCCGTGAATCACTGTGAATCGACTCATGACAAATATGAATCATTGACAAGTCTGCTCATGAATGATTAATTCACAATGACACAATGACAATGTGTATGTGAATCGCTGAATCAATGCATACTTAAAGGAAATAGTTCACCTTCAACATGGGATTTTGAACTGAAATAGCAGTTTTGTAGCCCGTGTTGAGAAATCCTTATCTGCAACTTTTCTTGGCTGAAAAGACTCTGCAGCCGAAGATATTTGACTTTTTGGCGAAGGAATACGGCTTTTTTTTCTTTTTCTTTTTTCCCGGAACGGCCTATAGCCATTTTCCGGGGAGGGGCAATGACCTCTGGCAATTTGCCAGGCAAAAAACTACGTTAACCGGTTTATGTGACCCGGAGCAAACTAGGGACTAGGGCAGCTATTTTACGTTACTAATTACGTTAACCGGTTTATTTGTACCCGGAACAATTATTTGTTCAAAGTAAATATAATATCTAACATTACGTTAAGTATTTCGGTCAAGGTCAAAAATAAGTAAAACACGAGACACACATACATACATATTTTTATTACATACACTTGAACAGTGTCAGTGTTGGTGGAGCCGTGGGGTGCCGTCATTGCAACAGCGGGAGACTGTTGCCAGTCTCCCTAGCTCCGGCGCCTCGGCGAGACCTGGTTGTGGGGTGTGTTTAGCTGGGCGAAAAGTCCTGAATAATAAAAAACCCAGCGTCTATAGCAAAGGGGAAAAACCTGCGCGGTGGGCCAAAAATGCGCAAGGCATAAAACCCCTGTTATATTTGTTTAGCTAAACGTGTTTGGTAGAGATAATCTAAGAGGGGACCTATCAATACAAGATAACTATCACCTAACAGTGTAAAAAAGATTGACAGGGTGGATACCGCACCGCAGCGCAGTGGACACTGCACCGCAGCGCAGCAGCCACCGCACCGCGGCGCAGCATCGGCGTGTAATCTGGTTTGGCAGGGAATCATGCCGCCGCCAACGCAAAATCGCACATCAGCCACCGGCGTCCCATCGCAGAAATCCCCGCCAAATCAGCCACGTCACGAACAGCCAAAGCACTAAACCATTCGCCGCGCGGCCGAGATCCAGCAGGGGGCCCCCGCAACAACACACCGGCAGCTGACCCGCAACCACACGTCGGCAGCAACATGATTTAGTATTCTGCACCGCAGCGCAGCGGACACCACACCGCAGCGCAGTGGAGTGAGCACCGCACCGCAGCGCAGCGGCCACCACACCGCAGCGCAGCATCGACATATGTTATCAGGGGCGGGTGTTCAACTACTCGGCTTTGGCAAGAGCGGAGCAGAGGGGAGAGGAGGGTTGGGAGGAGCATTACGTTAAGAAATGAACAACGAATTCCAATGGAACCTTTCGTTGCGCGACTGATTTGGCAGGGAATCATGCCGCCGCCAACGCAAGACCGCACATCTACCATCGGCGTCCCATCGCAGAAATCCCCCGCCAAATCAGCCACGCAACGAATCTCGCCGCGCGGCCGAGATCCAGCAGGGGGTCCCCGCAACAAGACACCGGCAGCCAACACGCAACCCCACGTCGGGAGCGGCGTGATTTTAACATAATTTAACATGCTGCACCGCAGCGCAGCGGACACTGCACCGCAGCGCAGCAGCCACCGCACCGCGGCGCAGCATCGGCGTGTGATCTGGTTTGGCAGGGAATCATGCCGCCGCCAACGCAAAATCGCACATCAGCCATCGGCGTCCCATCGCAGAAATCCACCGCCAAATCAGCCACGTCACGAACAGCACCGGCCATTCGCCGCGCGGCCGAGATCCAGCAGGGGGCCCCCGCAACAAGACACCGGCAGCCAACCCGCAACTCTCGCGCCAGCAGTAACCTGATTTAACAGTTAGTCAGGAAGTTATTTCTGACTGGTTTGGCAGGGAATCATGCCGCCGCCAACGCAAAACCGCACATCAACCATTGGCGTCCCATCGCAGAAATCCCCCGCCAAATCAGCCACGCAACGAACAGCCAAGCCATAACCATTCGCCGCGCTACCAATCCAGCAGGGGGCCCCCGCGACAAGACACCGGCAGCCAACACACAACTCCCACGTCAGCAGCAGCACGATTTAACAGTTAGTCAGAAATAACTTAATGAAGTATTTGTTGGAGGTGATTTATTGTTTCTTGTTGAACCGTCTCAAATTGCGGCGGTAGCGGTTACTTTCAGGGGGGCTGGGGGGGAGGGGCTACGAGGGAGCTGGGAAGGAGGGTGGGGGGAGGGGAGGGATGGCGGGGAGAGGCGGGCGGGCGGTGAGCTGGGGCGGGTGGGCGGGGAGCTGGGGCGGGAGGGCGGGGACTGGGCGGGGTTGCAGGCGACTTTCCGGGAGACGGCTCTCATGAGAGAGTCGTCCGAGGGGAGGTCCTCCGAGAATCGGCTCTCCGCTGGTGCTGGGGAGGCCGGGGAGGCGGGGCCTGAGTCGGTGTTCGACTCGGCTGGTTGGGCTGGGGAGCGCGGTGCCGGTGGATCAGCGGCAACGGCGCCTTCGAGGTCCGACAGAGATGCCTCGGGGAGCTGGGGTGGTGGTCGGGGGGTCTGTCGGTTGGGGGGTCTGGCGGGAGGCCGGTGGGGTGGGGGGGGGGGGGGAGGTTCCGGGAGGTGGGAGGGGCGGCCAAGCGCCGGGGGCGAGACCTGGGCTGAGGGAGGTGGAGGGCGGGGCGTCCGGTGGGCGCCGACTGTCGCCGCGCTTCAAGCGCTCTGTCTCGCGAGCGAGACCCCAGGCCAAACACCGGCGGTCCCAGGCCGGGTGGGCCTGGTCGCACGAGGCGCAGCGTGCTGCGCGCATGCACCCTTCGGTGCCGTGCTCGCCAGCGCACCGACCACAGGTGGCGGTGCGCACCCGGCAGGTCCACTTGAGGTGGCCGTAGTGCCAGCACTGCTGACACTGCCGGGGGGGGGGGGGGGGGGCGGGATCCACTCCCTGACGGGGGCAGCCACGTACCCACAGTGGATGTGGGTCGGCAGCTCCTTGCCTCGGAAGCGGAGCCGAATCAGCGGGTTGGGCTGATCGGGTCGCCGCTTCGATGGCGACGGCGCATATATGATATACCGTACCGTCTGAGAGTGCCAGCACTGGTCTGAGCATGCGCAGACCAATAACGCACACCATAACATTAATCATTTACGACCTTCTGTCCTGAATTGGCGCGATGTAGGACCATTTTTGAAAAGAATAAAAGAAACTGTATTAAAAAATATAATAAAATCGTGTTCTGAAAATTTCTCCGAAGGTGAACTATTTCCTTTAAAGGAAATAGTTCACCTTCAACATGGGTTTTGAACTGAAATAGCAGTTCTGTAGCCCGTGTTGAGAAATCCTTATCTGGAACTTTTCTTGGCTGAAAAGATTCTCCAGCCGAATATATTTGACTTTTTGGCGAAGGAATGCGGCGCATATATGATATACCGTACCGTCTGAACTGTGCCAGGCCTGCATGGAGCATGCGCAGACCAATAACGCACACCATACAATTAATCATTCACAATCTTCTGTCCTGAATTGGCGCGATGTAGGACCATTTTTGAAAAGAAAAAAGAAACTGTATTAAAAAATATAATAAAATCGTGTTCTGATTTTTTTCCGAAGGTGAACTATTTCCTTTAATTAATATTAACTAAATAATAATAATATTAATAATAGTTTATTTTGCACCCTCATGGATCTATATAATTGCATGAGGAGACCTATACAAATAAAACCACGCATACACATACACACACACGCATGCAGATACACATTAGTGAAACGCATTAACACAAACTAATTTGTTGGCTAATCAGCTGTGCAGCAGCAGTCGTTTGACATCGCTGATTCTGAGCATTGATGCAGTAAATAAATTATGCAATAAATGGAACTGACAAGTAACCTTATTATGTGCTGTAGCTTGTAACCCTACTGATGTGCTGTATGAATTAATGATGCCCTGTGGAAATGGACATAATGTCCAGAATAAAAGTATATCTATCTATTATCTATCTATTATAAGTCAGGCATTATGGTATGAATCTTAGGCATGTGCTGAAAAGGCTGAAACACCTAAGTAAGAAGCATGTACCTAACCTACCCATGCAAGAAAACAAAACAATAAGCAATACTAATAGACTGTAATAGCCTGGCAGCTATTTTCAGTCCCGATTCCAGACTCCCGAGTCCACCTACACCCACAATGAATATTTCCACTCACAGGGTGGAAATATGATCAGTAGTATGTACAATCAGTAGTATAATCAGTAAATATAATCAGTAGTATGTATAACTTAGAAGTCGGTGAGATATAATTAACAGGATATAACTTATAAGACCTTGGAATAGCCCATAATAAACACTGCGTGTTTACTGTTTAGAGGCGTGATTTTATCAAGGCCTTACATATGATCCTACCATCCCGAGAGTAAATTAAAAGGGCAGATAAAATGACGTCATCAGTAATCACATCGATATGCTCGATTGTTTATTTATTAAAAATTATCCATACCTTTCTTTAAAACTGACAAGTAATTGCTGCTTAAAAATACCTAATATTTAAATACAAATGTAAATAAAACATTTCAACTATGCCAGACAGCTCTCATGAATATTTGCAGTTATTCAAAAACCCTGTAGAAATTTAAATGACGTCATCGAATCATACAAATAGGCGGTTAGTTATTATAGAGTTCAGTGGGTTGTGGGTCGTGGGCTAAAGTGGCGCGACGACAAAGACGCCATCATAGATGAGCCCCTTAAAGGGACATTCCCACCTTAACACTAGTTTTGAGTTGAGATAGCTAAGTTAGTAGCCTTAGAGCGAAACTTAGGGGGGTAACATTGAAAACAAAGACAGATATCTGGTCTAAGAGAAATTCAATTGTGATTTTAAAATTTGGGCCTTAGTAAGGCCCACCCTTATATGGAGTTTTGTACCGATGACGTCAGCTCTCGTTATGGCCGGGTGTACTTGTTTGGAATGAAACCTTGATTTTCTATGATCGCGAATCGTGATGTTTGATTGTTGATTGATGTGTTACGCCGTGCCATCAACATTTGACCAGTTTGAATCTTTTTAAGTCAATAATTTCAATTTAAGAGCAATCAGGTATGCCTCGAATACCCTGTGTTGTGTGTGGCGAATCAAAGATTTATACTACGGTGTACAGGTGAGTCGTCATGCTATTTCATTTACCAACAGCTAACGGCCCAACAGGTTCCTATTTTCCTATCAACGTATTCACTAATTATGCTGTGATTATCGTTTGAAATATCACAAGAGCATAAGCCAGACAAAAGGCAATTTGTTTAGCATTAGGAGGAAAAATATTTGGGTAATCAGACGCCTATGACGGATACTTTTGTTTAAAAAAATAAGTGGGAAAATGTGCCGCGAGCCATTATTTTAAGATTGAAAAGAAGGTTTTGACACATTACAAAATTGAAAGAGGAAATTGTACTTTTACGTTACCCTGAGGAGGATTTCAAAACACATTTCACCAAATAAAAGTTGCTTATATTGTATATGAAATGCTGAAACATGCCAATTTTCTGCATTTTGTTCACATTTGCAGGGGCTATTCCCACTGGTATTCCACTGCAACTGTATCCGCCAGTAGTGTTCTATCAATATGTTTGCTAGTGATGATGTTCATTGTTCAGTGAGCAAAATTATAAATTATGGAAATGTAAGATTATTTGACCAAAAGTGATACAGGTAGGTAATATTCGACTCAGGTAGGTACCTGTCAGTGTGCTATGTAATTCCATTCACAGTATGGCAGCATATGGTAACATCAGAAAAGCAGCTGCAATGTGCACCACAGCAAAAATTCCATATTTCTTCTGACAAAGGCATTAAACCTAACCAGGGTGTGTCAGGAAGCAATTATAATAACATAATCAAACCTGACCTAACCTTTACAGCAATTACGGTTACAGGGACCAACGTTTAGAACAATCCGCTCACTGCGCTGCAGCCCTACTGGGAGCTGTTGTACCCCAGACCCCCAGACCATCTTGTAGACAAAACCTAACCCTAAAGCGTAAATAAGTTGTCCGATGTATTAATGCAACCTAACCTAATCTAACCTATTTATAATAATAATGGCTTCGTCAGAAGAAATATGGAAATGCTGCCCTGGTGCACAATGCCTCTGTTTTTCTGATGTTAGCATATGATGATGTGACGTCATACTGTACATAAGATGGTGCACTGACAGAAAGTGTTTTACCCTGTGTCTTACCCCGTGTGACCTGCCACTGTGTCTGACCCTGTGTGACCTGCCACTGTGTCTGACCCCGTGTGACCTGCCACTGTGTCTGACCCTGTGTGACCTGCCACTGTGTCTGACCCCGTGTGACCTGTCACTGTGTCAGACCCTGTGTGACCTGCCACTGTGTCTGACCCCGTGTGACCTGCCACTGTGTCTGACCCTGTGTGACCTGCTGCTGTGTCTGACCCCGTGTGACCTGCTGTTGTGTCTGACCCATGTGACCTGCTGCTGTGTCTGACCTGTGTAACCTGCTGCTGTGTCTGACCCGTTTGACCTGTTGCTGTGTCTGACCCGTGTGACCTGCCGCTGTGTCTGATCCCATGTGACCTGCTGCTGTGTCTGACCCTGGTTGTTGTACGTTGGTTGTTGTACTGTATGTTGGTGTGGTCGTGCCATGAGCTGAGCCCCCCCTCTTGAGTTGACCGCCCCTCTCTACCCACAGGCGGTGAAGAAGCGTCTGCCCCAGTCCGAGTCGGAGCCGAGCTCAGCGGCCAAGCGTCCCTCGAAGGAGGCAGGCAGGGCTGGCCAGCTTACCGAGCGCAGCAAGGTGGCCGCCCGCTTCCGGCCGGCCTATTTCCCTTCCCTTCACCTGCGTTTTTACCTGAAGCAGATCGTTCTCATTTAAATAATCTGGATGGCTGTGTTGTACGGTACCTTTTTTATTTTGCTCGGTAAAGGCTGAATAGGGACACTGTCGTGTGGTTTTGGTAACCAAAGGATGCATTTTGTCGCATTATTCGTGAAGGAAGCACATTTCGGTTTGATAATAGTTGATCAGGTTGTTGCATCTGGCTAGTCAAGGGTGGGCACAATGTCGTGTATGATACTGTTAACTGTTCCCTGCACTGCGATACGAAAATAAATGTAGAAAGCATTACACTGTCTGCGAAATAAAATCATCAAGAATACAAATCGGAATATCAAACGGAAGATTTCGTGATCAGTGTCCTAAGTATGCTGTATGGTCTGTACTCTGTACACAAATTTTCAGCGAAATCGAGATACACGGCGGACCTTCGTATGTATGACCGTCCGTATTTCGTAAGATACGAAAATCCAAGACCAAAAACATTGGATTCGTGATCAGCGCACCGGATATGGTTTATGGAACAATTTTCAGCGAAATCGAGATACCCGGCGGACCTACGTATGCATATGCGTAGGAACAGGGGGGGGGGGGGGCAGCCCCCCCCCCAACATTTTTTATTTTACCATTACGCCTATGGGCGTTGCATGGAAAGAATCGACTTCAGAATGCCTCCGGCCCACCCCCCAACTTGAACATAGTTCCGACGTCCCTGTTCGTATGTATGTATGACCGTCCGTATTTCGTAAGGTACGAAACAATCCCAGATCAAAAACATTGGATTCGTGATCAGCGTATCGGATATGGTCAGTGTATCAATTTTCAGCGAAATCGAGATGCCTCAAATATCAAACTACATTTGGAATAAATCTGCTCCTAGTTTGACGGTGGTGTACGAAGAAGCATACGTTTCAATGGTTGGTTTTGTATTCAAAGCGCCAGAATTGTCTAGAAAAAAATGTGCCATATTTTGGCAGCGTAAAGGATTTCTATATAGCTCTCTAGAGCTCAATATGACGTCATCATCCCAAATTTAAACAACTTGATTTTTATCAAGTTAAGTGTCGTTTTCGAGAAAAAACATCACCATCGTTTTCAGCAGCACTTACTTCCTATTTTCGGGTACAACCGGCGTATATTTGACAACTTTCAGAAAGGTGGCAATGTCCCTTTAACTCTATAATATGCTCAAATAGGACAGTGGTGAGATTATACAATTATATTTATAATATTTATTATAATAGCAAATTTCAAGTTCCAAAACATTAATGCTTGACGTTTCGCTTTTTAAGCGAATATAACATTTATTTAAATTTTTCATTATTATTTTGTATAAAGCATGATGTGAAATAAATTGCGCCGCAGATGAGACAGTGATATTTGGGCCAAATCTTGCAAATGTTTGTTTATGATTTAGTTTTGGATATTTATTTATACACATCATGAGGTAGCTCCGTGAAACACGGCTATTCTGCACCTCGAGTCATAAAAGCATAAGCAGCGAACAATCTGGAGTCAGGCATTCACAGCAGGCGCACGATGTCACATTGTGTCACAGTATTTATGTAAAGACATGTCAGTCATCGTCACCAAACTGACTTCTTAAGAGCCATCTTCGCACCTCGCCTTTGAAAAGTGAGGGCTGCATATCACGCATGGCTGCTGGCAGGCCGTTTAATTTGGTCACGATAGAGTATAAAAACCTGCGCTTTCCCGACTCAGATCTTATCTGAGGGGTCACAAACTGATCCGACTGCCTAGTGGAGCGATGGTGAATGTCGTGTCTGGTGATAAGACCATGGGCAAGTGTCTCTGGCTCAGATATACACCGGATCTTGTTCAGAAGTGTGAGGCCGTGATACAAAAACATATTCTCGGCTGTGAGCCATTTAAGCTCCCGTAGCACGTCACTGATGTGGTCGTACTTTCTGCGACCGGAGATGACTCGAGCTCCAAAGTTGAGTATTCGCTGAAGGCGACATAGCTGAGTTTTGTTGGTAGCTCCGTAGGCGGTCACACAGTAGCGTATCAGGGAAATCACCAGCCCTTCCACAAGTCGGATCACAGTGGGCTGTGGCAGGCAATGACGACTGTGGCTGAGGCCACACAGTGTACCGGTACATCGTCGTACTAGGTCATCGATGTGAGCCGAGATTCGAGAACGTCATTCTCTGATCAAACACGACACCCAGATTCCGCACAGAGGGAGAACCGACGACAGTGGTTCCCATGAAATTGATGCTGACGGCCGGGAGCCCCTGAACGTTTTGACGAGAGCCGAGAACTATAAGCTGTGTTTTCTCTGCGTTAATTTTTAGGCCATTTTTGCCAAACCATCAGGAAAGCTGTAGAAGAGTTTGCTCCATTGAAATTACAAGGGAACCAACATCGCCAGGCCTCCCAGAGATCAGAACCTGGGTGTCATCCGCATATTGCACGATGTCCGCATCGTTCGCATACAGAGGAAGGTCATTGGCATACATCGAGTACAACAGGGGTCCCAACGCTGAGCCCTGGTAGGTGCCGATGGGGTTCAGCAGCGGCCGAGAGGTAACACGCTCGCCAGATGGCGTTCGAATACGCACTTGTTGGTAGTGATCGGCCAGATAGCTATTAAACCATCGCTCGTCTACACCGTAAAGACGCAGCTTGCTAAAAAGACGATCGTGCGGGATAACATCAAAACATTTCGACAAATCCAAAAGACAGAGAAGAGTGACGTAACTGTGGTCCATTGCAGTAAACACTGTCAGTTACGGTAAGCAGTGCAGTGTCGGTGGAATGGTTCAGTTTAAAACCATGCTGACTAGGAGAAAACAGATGATGCGATGAAAAGTAATAAAAAAGCTGCTCGTACACGACTCGTTCAGTGATCTTAGCGATAGTCGGTAAAATCGAAATGGGTCGGTAGTTAGAGGTTTCTGTTGATTTTGAGGATTTCTAAATAGGATGAACGATTGTCAATTTCCAAGATCTAGGGACGTGACCGGAGACGAGGCTAGTGTTAACGATGTGAGTGAGAATGTGGCACAACGATGACATACAACGCTTCACGAATCGAACGCACAGGCCGTCAGCACCACACGCCGTGCTACTGCGCATTCTCCCCACCACGCGGCGCAGGTCGCCCGGGCAGATGGGAGAGACTCGGAAGCCTCCGGTGGTGACTCGCGGCAGACGGACCGGCAGCTCCGGTCCGGCCGCGCCTACCTGACGAGCCGTCTTTGGACCCACTTCCACGAAATATTTGTTCATAGCATCCGCGTCAGCACTATGGTATAGCCCCTAGGATTTAGGAAAAAGTGGTGCGTTTTGAGGATTTTTCGTGTGAAAAAGGTATGCGTGTACCAAGGGCGGATCCAGGGGAGGGGGGCGAACGGGGCCATGCCCCCCAAGCCTGTTTAAGGGGGGGGGGGGCAAACTATGCTTTGCCCCCCACCCCAAGACGTGAAATCTAATGCATGCTATATTTGCGTTTTTAGAACGGTACTGGGCATCCCAAAATTGCAGCAGTCAAAATCAAGCTAGCCACAGTCAAAAACTGAAAAATTTCGCGCCGCTTCGCGGTATGACACAAGTTTCGCAATTGCATATACAAATTTGGAAAACTAATTCCATTAAGTGTCTTGCAGAGGCCTCCTTGGCGGTAATTGCTGGCCCCATGGCCAACTCTCTTCATAAAATATTATCTTTAAAGCGGGCTACATGTTTAGCTTGTCTGCCGAGTTCCGAAAAAGGCGACGCGAACGCAAAGACGCGGACTTCGGCAACCGGAAGCTGTTCCAGCGGTGCCCAACTTGTTGGCCCGAAGAGCTAATAGTGGGGACCAGGCCAGGACTATCTCCCCAAGCCATCTCCCCCAGGCTCCTCCAGATCCACAGGGACCATTTATGCGCGGAAATGTCGGTCTGCCTCTTGCTACTTTGAAACCATTTGCACCGTTACCAGTTGTTTGTTACAGTTCGGTACATAGGTATGTATACAGACTACAGTTATTATTATCATATGTACTATTGAGCGCAGACTGCCACCGGCCATCGTGATTTACTATCCGAGGCTAATGTATATGAAAAACTACCTTCATTTCAACATTTTGCATCATACCGAGATGTGCAACCAGGAAAAGGGGTTACCTGAGGCTTGGCTCCACTCACGGTCTGGTTCCAATATTAAAAATGCATTTTCCACGACCTAAAATTAAAATGTTCACGCCGCTTCGCGGCGTCACCTCAGTGGCCATCGTCATAACGAAGCCATCGTCATCGTCTTCGTTTCGTCGTAACGCTGAATTGAATGAATAACATTTTTAGCTTCTTATCCTCTACAAGGCTAAGAAGCTAAAAATGCCTATGTTTCTGGGTTTTATCAGGCAAACCCGAGCACAAAAAAATCGCGCCGCTTCGCGGCGCTAAATAACAAGTACCTACTATAACATGCAAATACACATTAAAAAAATGTTGCAAAGGTTTAAATACACGCATAACAAATTGGGGTACATTTTTTTATCGTCATTTTAGCCGACCCCCCCCCCCCCCCCACTAAAAAAATTTCGGCGACGCCCCTAGGTACAGCTGACAATTGTCATAGTTTTTATCAGTGTAAGGCAATGTCGGAACAATACAAACTGCAAGCTGACATCTTTCCTTTTTCGATATCCCAAAAGGTCGAAAACCTAAAAAAAGGAAAAATAGAAATCGTGTGGTTGCAAAATAAAGTGGCCCAAATCCGGGGAGAAATTCTAAATTGGGGGTAGGTAAGGTCCGCTAAAAAAACGGTTTGCCGCCCCCCCCCCCAAAAAAAAACGGCCGGCTGGATCCGCCCTTGGCGTGTACTGTGTGGTTTATGAACCAAAGTATGAGTTAGGTACCTTATCTAAGTACTTGGGTAGTACTGCGCCAGAAACCCTTAACCCTACCAGTACCAAGGTACCTAGTTAAGTTAGGGCTGATTGAAGCAGCCCCCACCAGTAACAGTGGGCAGCACTCGGGCGTTTGGGCGTTTAAAATCTACTACACCGTAGGGTTCCCATGTTAAATCGATGATTTTCAGACGAGGCTGGCTCGTAACCTATGGAACATATTTTATATCGGACTTCTGGAAAAGATAGCTACAAGCCTTGGCTACAACGTTTTTATTTACCATTTTTCGATTTTCCAAGCGAAAAGTGGTCAAATAAGCTTGGGGGTTAACCAATGTCGTAACGCCCATTGCCGACCGTGGGTTCGAATCCCAGAGGCACCAAGTATTTTTGCGTTGGACCCAATGCATAGATAGTCATGATTCATACATCATGCGTTATACCGGCCTTTTCTCATCTCACACCTCCCTGATTGACCTCTAATTGGTGACCTGTGATGTCACAGAAGCCAAGCTAGGTGAATAGGCCATGTAGCTCCAATTATATATAGTGTGCCGTGTGCGCCGCCACAGCAAAGTAGTTGTATCGCTTTTGGCGGCCGAACCCTCTGATTTTGGCACATTTCATGACAATTATTGACCTTCTATATCCTTCAGTGACCTTATAAATGTGCGTGATCACTGGGTCAAAGCCAATATCTCATTAGCCATTATTAGGTCAAACCATTTGTTTGCAGTGTTCCCACAATATTGTAATATGATATGCTGGTGCTTTTAATTTTAATTTAAATATTTGATCATGAATGTAACTTTATGTTCAAGATGTACTAACATATTATTGATCTATTTCATCTCCAAAGCATAATATTAATAAATGATGTATGAATTAATAAACAATAACATTCACTGATGGGAGATGAGCTCTAAGTAGCACACGGAATCCTGGAGCAAAGCTGTAAGACTGTCTTCAATATGTTACAAACATCAAAACGGGAACTCAAGGCGCCTTATTTCTAAGGGGTTGGGACAAAACACTTCTGAATTGAGCTATGATGGGTTAACAGGGTAAATATTTGTGGGTCGACGGACCAGTAACAACAGGTTAACGGGTCAAGCTGTCTACCGAAAACAAATATATGTGTCAACGGGTGAACGGGTTAACCATCCACTATCATTATTTCAAATTGATTACAATTTCACCAAAAAGGATACATTAAGCAACAGCCAGGTGCAATTAAAACCGAAGTGGCCCACCCCCAGACATAAGGAAATTGCAATGTAAAACTTAGCCACTTCAGTCTATCAATGACCTGGAACTTCGATAGGATGGCACGGTCAGAGCCTGAGCCTGCACCAGAAGCATTGCTAGCAAAGGGCCTGGCCTAAGAAAGCCATTCAATCAAAACATTCGGCAGTATTTAACAATATCAAAGCTATGATCTCGTTATTATGTGTTTCACAAGAAAGAGTCACAACATCCCCACAAACTACTTTATTTAGGATTTAGGTAGGTGACCACCTACCAACGTGCCTACCGCAGGATCATGGATGGCTCATCATGTATTTTTATATCTCAAAACAAAAGCACAACTAATGTATTTCGCGCGTTATAGTTGAGTTTTCGTGACCGCTTCCAAATCCACTACAGTTGCACTACAGGTACTGAAATATACACTACTTCGACTACTACGTCGTGTATTTGGTGGAATTATATTAACTAAATGAAGATATAATCTATGGAAATACAAGTTATTGATAACAAACAATACTGTCAATTTATAATAGCCAAAACAATTACCAGACAAATTATATCTTGTCTCATTAATTTGGGCGTTAAATTCCTTACTGTTCTACCCGTTGTTCTATTACCCTGGATTGAAGTGGCTTTGTGCCCACTGGAGTTGGACACAAAGCCTTGCTTTCTTCACAGAGATGAATTACAGGCCACAGCTCAGGACACGGAGTTCATATAATTGGCCATTAAGTGCCTGGTGTGTCCACAGGGCACAGATGAATGCTGGGCCGCTGGCATATTTCTTTGGATAGTTTATGCTGTTTGACCAAAAAATAACGATTCTTTGCGCAATGAATGATTCAATCAGCCTATTTGATCTGTATGAATGATTCAATCAGTGACTCACAACAGGTTTGCGCATGAGGTGAATCGATTCATGAGCGATTCATTTGAAATAAGCGAAATAAGAATGATTCAATCAAAAGTAGTCGATTCACATTGAATCGTTGCCAAGTCTGCTCATGAGTCATGGGTCATGTCATACTCATTTTTATAGTAAACTTCGTGGATTTGGGTCACTTGATTTTGAGTGGCATGGGATCTACAGCATGGAATCTGAGATTTTATAAATCAATGTCGTGTAATGTGACTGCGTGTGCTACTGATGTGCGAATTTTAGGTGCGCATGCTACTGATGTGCGGTACAACTGTCAAGAGTTGACGAAATGAGGTCAATGACAACACGCAGTAGTGGTGACTGGTTAACCGATACGATATTTTCGTAGCAGGTATGTGTGATCAGTTGGCGCGATACCTGGCTGATTTTTTACAACATACAGCATCGCAACAAATGTGGAGACGGTCTCGCGCATGACTTGGGAAGGTTTAATTCCAACGGATCCAGGGCCTGGTGTCAACCAGTTGCTACATACCTGTCTGGAAGTTGCGCACAGGCTTTCTGGAGTTTGGTCAAAATGAGAGAAGCACGGGAACAGATCGCGTCAAAAAAACCAACGTCTAATAACTCGTTTTTTTCGGGAGATCTGTTACCCATTGTCTTTGGTGGGCTTGGATACTCAAAATCATCGGTCCATAGGTACATCCTTAGTATTGACGATGAAACGTAACATGTGCCAAATAGCGAAGCATTTTATTTCATCAGTGAAGTTGAGCGTTACAATATTATTTGGCTACGCCCACAAATGTTTGAGATGCTTATGCGCAAATTGTAGTGTAGATAGAAACCGCGTTTACACGGGACTTTATATTCTATAGGCATGAATGAATTATCTTTTCGGAAATTGAGGCAATTTGAGAAATTGGGCCAAATTATGGCGCTTTTTTTCCTTTCTAACCTCCCAGATTCATATCCCCTACAGGTTTAAAAGTTCCAGCCTTTGGACGGCAAAGTCTCGTATAAACTACGCTAGGCTACGTTCGCGAACGGAAAAGTAATTAACCCTGGAGGCGCTGGGGGGGGGGGGGGGCGTTTTTTGCCCCCCTCCTTAGTTTTTCCCGCCATAATCATAAAATGCATAGATATCGACTTGAAACTTTCAGCAACTTGAAATGAATAGCTAAGCCACCTTTGGGCAAAAAAAAATGCGTCCCGGCCAGGTCAGGTCAGGTCAAATGACATGACCACCAAACAACTTCTAGGTAGCACCGCCGGCACAATGGTTAATCGAGCGACATGAAATTCATGGCACGTCATGAGGTAATTAGGGACTACAATATTTTGGATTTTCTATACTATATCGGTGACCTAAGGTCAAGTTATAAAATCGTGACCTTTCAATGTAACCCAAGGAAAACAACGCATATTTATCAGTTGTAAAGGTTGTAAAGGTATAAATTTAGTTCATGTTTGCTCTAGCCACTAGTTTTGGCCAGAGACTAGATCTGACCGGGCCCCATATCACGTTTCTGCCAGCACCGGGGCCTTGATCTGGCCCCTACCAGTAACTGGCCAATATAAAAAAATGTAAGGAGCGGGCCCTGTTGTGATCGGGCCCTCGTTCTGACCGGGCCCCATATCACGCCTCTGCCTGCACCGGGACCCTGCCTCGATCGGGCCTGATCAAGACTAGGCCCCTACAAGGAACGGGCCCGTGTCACCAGAACGTGACCGTATCAAGAATGTGCAAGGACCGGGCCCTGTTGTGGGCCCTCGTCCTGACCGGGCCCGGGCCCCATATCACGCCTTTGCTAGCACCGGGCCCATGCCTCGATCGGGCCTGACCAAACCAGGCCCCTACCAGGAACGGGCCCGTATCAAGAATTTGAAAGGACCGGACCCTGTTGTGACCGGGCTCTCGTCCTGACCGGGCCCCATATCACGCCTTTGCTAGCACCGGGCCCCTGCCTCGATCGGGCCTGACCAAGACCGGGCCCCTACCAGGAACGGGTCCGTATCAATAATTTGCAAGTACCGGGCCCTCGTCCTGACCGGGCCCCATATGACGCCTCTGCCAGCACCGGGCCCCTGCCTCGATCGGACCTGCCCAAGACCGGGCCCTTACCAGAAAGGGGCCGGTATCAAGAATATGCAAGGACCGGGCCCTTTTGTGACCGGGCCCTCGTCCTGACCGGGCCCCATGTCACGCTTTTGCCAGCACAGGGCCCCTGTCTAGATCGGGCCCGACCAAAACCGGGCCCCTACTAGAAAAGGGCCTGCATTAAGAATATGCAAGGACCGGGCCCTCGTCCTGACTGGGCCCCATATCACGCCTTTGCCAGCACCGGGCCTTTGCCTCGATCAGGCCTTACCAAGACCGGGCCCCTGCCAGAATACGGGCCCTTTTGATGCGGGCCCCCTCAGAAATTTCGGGGGGGTCAGCTGACTCCGTTGACCCCCCCCCTGCGTGCGCCACTGCCGTCCTTGCTTTCGAGTCTGTAGTCTATTCATATTTAGTCCCTTTTACCTTTTACGAAATGATTTTGATACTTTCGTTGCAATACATATCAAAGCAGGAATGCCACTGTCCAGCCACTGTACCTACAATTGTGTTTCAGTTTGACATCTGAATGGGCCCTTATTACTGCGACGAAAGTCCTATTCCACCCGCAGCCTCCGAACAGTCTCCATAATTAGATTACACCTTATGCAATATTCTCATTTCTCTCCAAGCACATACTTTAGCTTGGCCTTCGCTGATGTAACCAGTTAGCGTTTCCCTTCCCGGTTAAAGAGGTCCTGCTTTTCCTGCAGAAGTTTCTACCGTCTGGGAATGGTGCAAAGAATCCAGATAATTACGCCGTTGCCGTATATTTCCATCATGCGTCGGCGAGAGGTCATCGACATCATATTTTGTTTTTGCCAAAGATACGCACGCCAGTAAAGAAAAGGAACAATAAATAACCAGCATAGGAACATAACCCAAACATGACATCTTATACTATGCTAACAGTAACATGCCTACTACATATCACGCATTTACATGCCGCATCATTGCCCATTCCAACTATTTGTCACCTATTTAATTTGCCACCCAGTCACTTCTATCCTAATAAAACATACACATATGCGCATACCCACACAAATGACGCAAACGAATATCGGCCGAACGAAACGAAACGAATGACCGATATCGGTGATAAGTCGCCGATATTCAGACGTTGGAACCGTGAGTGACGTTCAGCCAATCAGATTCGAAAGTAGTCGCGTAAAGATAGACTCGCATTGGAGATGTGCCAACCGGCGGCCGGCGATTCGCTTACTAGCACCAGCTGCAAGCTGATTGGCTGATGGTATAGCCTCTGCCCGGGCTAAAACCAGTACAACATTCTTTCGCCAGCACCGCATTCCTTCGTCAAAAACTCAGATATATTCGGCTGGAGTCTTTTCAGTCAAGAAAACTTGCAGATAGGGGTTTCCCAACACGGGCTACAAAACTGCTATCTCAGTTTAAAACTAATGTTGAAGGTGAACTATTTCCTTTAACGGGCTTTTAAATGAAGCGAAATTCAGTCAAATAATTTCGAAGCATCAAGCTTATTTGCTTCCCAAAGCCAATGGTGTCATGTGCACAAATATTGAGTTCCTTGCATATCCAGTTCAAGTTTGAAAACAAAACATCAGCGAGATAAAATTTGCAACAAGTATGATAAAAGTAGCAGTTACTCAAATGTTTGATGTACTTCCTCAGCATATCGAACTGGCAGTGATAAAGAAACATCCAAGCATCATGATGATCATATTGATAGGGTCAACGACTGTAGCCTCGGACACATCAAAACATCAGACGCTTCATGCTATTGGAATGTAGATACCAATGCACTAAAGTGCCAATACTTTATCAGTGCCTTAGTGCATCAGTATTGTGTGCACACACTGATAGTGTAGCGGGGTTTTGCCGCGGTTGTCCGCCCGTTCCGGCGGGTAGCGGTGGTAGGTTACCGGCCGAGACCCGGTTGGTGTTTCTGGGTGGCAATTTCGACCCCTTTCCTGGTGGTACGTGAGGCTCAGCTACCCGGGCAGAACAACCCAGCCCGCACATAACATATTTTCGAAGGCAGGTCAGTCTTTGGCGAACACATAGGCCACCCCACTGCTCGGGTGTCGGGAGGGGACATAAGAGTGATTTGGAGACTTAATCAACGTGACAAGGTCCAATTTTCCGTCCATGAGCCAATATTATTGCACTGTCTGATCTATACTGGGTTTACCCTGTGCGTGGTCCATTGGCGACACGGCCAGCGAAGTTTGCAACACGGCGACACCATGCTTTATTTGTCTCTGGATTTAACCTAGCTACATAGTCATCTTCCATTCCCTCATTCATTCTTCTCTGAAGTTTTCCTTACACTTACACTCGACTAGCTAACAAACATCAGGGCGGCGCCTCCCTGACTCCTCCCTTTTTCCTATTCCCTCCAGTGACGCGTAGCACTCCGCTGTGCGGGAAGCTTCGTCAGTCCTGTGGCGTGGTTAGGGCTCCCTAGACACTTCGTGCTTAACTAAGCCAAAGACAGAATAACGAACATGGTAAATTAATTTCTAGTTCCCCTGGGACACTTCTCTCGTGTCGTCCACTAGAAAACCCGCTGTTGTAGCCTTTACTGTGGTTGCCTAATAACGAGCGCTCGCGTCTTATTGCGCATTCCCAAGGCGTCTTCTGATACTGCCACAGCAGCCTACTAAAAACCGAAGTCTCACTGCCGGAGCTACCTGGCTCACTGCGGAATAAATCCCGTCTAACTGCAGTCACCCGACAAATGAGATGGACATAATGTTTCCCGTCGCCCTGCCAGTGATGCACCCGGGCTGCCACGGGGCCTACTATCCTCCGAGGTCGTGATCCTGCAAAGCTCTCCGCGACCAGCGACTTAAGAGTTTCAGCTCCCAGGGCGTCACAAGGGACATATCCTAAATCCTCCGAGGTCGTGATCCTACGGAGCTTTCGCTCCCAGGCTTCACGAGGGACTTACCCTAAACCCTCCGAGGTTGTGATCCTGCGAAGCACTCCGCGACTAGCGACTTAAAAGTTTCAGCTCCCAGGGCGTCACAAGGGACATATCCTAAATTCTCCGAGGTCGTGATCCTACGGAGCTTTCGCTCCCAGGTGTCACGAGGGACTTACCCTAAACCCTCCGAGGTTGTGATCCTGCGAAGCACTCCGCGACTAGCGACTTAAGAGTTTCAGCTCCCAGGGCGTCACAAGGGACATATCCTAAATTTTCCGAGGTCGTGATCCTACGGAGCTTTCGCTCCCAGGTGTCACGAGGGACTTACCCTAAACCCTCCAAGGTTGTGATCCTGCGAAGCACTCAGCGACTAGCGACTTAAGAGTGTCTGCTCCCAGGGCGTCACAAGGGACATATCCTAAATTTTCCGAGGTCGTGATCCTACGGAGCTTTCGTTCCCAGGCTTCACGAGGGACTTGCCCTAAACTCTCCGAGGTCGTGATCCTGCGAAGCACTCCGCGACTAGCGACTTAAGAGTTTCAGCTCCCAGGGCGTCACAAGGGACATATCCTAAATTCTCCGAGGTCGTGATCCTACGGAGCTTTAGCTCCCAGGCTTCACGAGGGACTTGCCCTAAAATTTCGTCCGAACTCGTGTGTCAAGCGTATAAGGTACGGTCTCGCCGGCTTATTATCCCTGACATCACGAGGGGCCTGAAGCCTCGGTTCCACCAGTCTCTCGCTAGGATGTCCCAGCCCGTCCCACTGGGCGTTCTCGATCCCCCAAGAGCATCTGGCTCCACCAGGGCATTCCCGCGACTTACTGCGCCTGAGCCTCGCTATAATCCACGGCTTCGGGAACCCATTTCACGTATCTGAGACCTGTACTGTCCCCACGTCACAACCGGTCTCCTCTTAGTCCTATGTCCATCACTCCCTCAGGCCCGGCAGTGAAGCGGCCACCTCAACAGGAATGTACGCTCAGGGGCGCGGCCACGTGTTGATTTTGCCTCCGTACTATCTGGTTCATCATTCCCCTGTCAATTCCGTTTCCACTATTCCGCTATCGTCATACTTCATTAGTGCGTTGTGTCCTGTGTGCCCCGACTTTACGTTTATGGTTGATTCTGGGTGGGCGTCGGTACGTTCGTGCGTCCTAAGTATGGTTGTCCGTAAATGTGTCTAAATGTATGTATCCTGGTGTGTTTTGGATGTATGTATGCATATGCGTTTGGACGTACGCATTATGCATGTGTGTCCGGATGTATGCACGCATGCATGTCTGCCTGCCTGCCTGCCTGCCTGGTTGCCTGTCTGTCTGCCTGCCTGTCTGCCTGTCTGCCTGTCTGCCTGTCTGCCTGTCTGCCTGCCTGTCTGCCTGTCTGCCTGTCTGCCTGTCTGCCTGTCTGCCTGTCTGCCTGTCTGCCTGTCTGCCTGTCTGCCTGTCTGCCTGTCTGCCTGTCTGCCTGTCTGCCTGTCTGCCTGTCTGCCTGTCTGCCTGTCTGCCTGTCTGCCTGTCTGCCTGTCTGCCTGTCTGCCTGTCTGCCTGTCTGCCTGTCTGCCTGTCTGCCTGTCTGCCTGTCTGCCTGTCTGCCTGTCTGCCTGTCTGCCTGTCTGCCTGTCTGCCTGTCTGCCTGTCTGCCTGTCTGCCTGTCTGCCTGTCTGCCTGTCTGCCTGTCTGCCTGTCTGCCTGTCTGCCTGTCTGCCTGTCTGCCTGTCTGCCTGTCTGCCTGTCTGCCTGTCTGCCTGTCTGCCTGTCTGCCTGTCTGCCTGTCTGCCTGTCTGCCTGTCTGCCTGTCTGCCTGTCTGCCTGTCTGCCTGTCTGCCTGTCTGCCTGTCTGCCTGTCTGCCTGTCTGCCTGTCTGCCTGTCTGCCTGTACTACTGTATTTACGTGTGCACGTATGTGTGTATGTTCCTATGCATATATGTACGTATGTAGGTAACACTGGTCGTGGCTCTGTACTTGCTACTTGGTACTCAGTCCTTGTTACTCGGCACTTGATACCTGCTGTATGTATGTATTTATATTTGATGTATGGATGTGCCGTGTACCGTGTGTTGTGAGCCGTGTGCCATGTGTCGTGGGCCGTGTACCATGGGCCATGGGCCGCGTGCCGTGCGCTGTGTACCGTGTACCGTGTACCGTGTACCGTGTACCGTGTACCGTGTACCGTGTACCGTGTACCGTGTACCGTGTACCGTGTGTGCCGTGTTTAGGTGTGTGTGTGTGCCGTGTTTAGGTGTGTGTGTGTGTGTAGGTGTGTGTGTGTGTGTGCGTGTGCGTGTGCGTGTGCGTGTGCGTGTGCGTGTGCGTGCCTGCCTGCCTGCCTGCGTGCGTGCGTGCGTGCGTGCGTGCGTGTGTGTGTGTGTGTGTGTGTGTGTGTGTGTGTGTGTGTGTGTGTGTGTGTGTGTGTGTGTGTGTGTGTGTGTGTGCCGTTTGCTGTTTGCCGTTTGTCGTTTGCCGTAAGCCGTGTGTCGTGTGTCGTGTGCCGTTTGACGTATGACGTATGCCGTGAGCCGTGAGCCGTGAGCCGTGAGCCGTGAGCCGTGTGTGGTGTACCGTGGGTCGTGAGCCCTGTGCTTAGGTGTGAGCGTGCGTGTGTGTGTGTGTGTTTACATGTTTATCACACTTGGTAGTCCCTCCCCCAGTCAGGGAATATAGCCGTTGCATGTTTTAAGTGTAATTCCGAACTCGCCCTCTAGTAATTGATAACTTCACTGGGGTGGGACCCTGTTTCCCACCCCAACCGCGATCATTCGTCTTTTTTCTTTCTTTCACCGGCTGCCGATCAGAGCCGCTGGCCCGTACCATGCCTTCCATACCTCCCCGACAGATGGCGCGGGAGAGGCCTTTTCAGGCAGTCCGTGACAGCCAGGTGGTGTACCTTATGTCCGTGGGTTCTCCTGTCTGCGGCAGGTGGACCCGCTCCCAGCGACGCCTGCGGCGCGTCAGCCCGCCCTTGTGGCTCCTCCTCCTCCGGAAAAGTACCCGGGACAGCGAATCATGTTGATCAGGAGAAGGGGGGACCCTGCCCCGCCGGCTCATTATCACTGGCTAGTACTCCTCAGGACTCCTCTGACCTCAATTCCCCACTGGGAATATGATTCCCAGTGACCGGCTCCCGTTCACCTCAGTCGCCACTTTGTGATGGAGCCGTTTCCATCTCCCGCTCACAGCCAGTCCTCCCGTGGGAGTGTACGCAGCGCCACCGACACGAGCGCGAGCTTATCGCGCTCCTCCCTGGACGGCACGCCGCCCCGGTTGACTCGGGTTGCGCCCTGGGGCGTGCAGCGGGCCTCATTGATCCCGCCTCCGCATCGCCTGAGGCCGACTGGGACCCATGGTCCCCAGGACCCCGCAGTCCGGACCCCGACCGGGTTAGTCCTGGCGGGCCGGCCTTGGATTTCGGCCGGTATCTACCCGAGCCCTGGGCGACACCTGAGGTGCCGTTCGGGGCGTACGTTGCTCCGGCCAGTGGGCGGGCCGCGGTCGGCGCGGTGCCGTTCCCGACCGGCGTGGCGGCCGGCCTGGCCCCGCCCGGGGCCACCGCTTATACCCCGGCGGATGCGCCCCTTATCCCCTGCTGTGGGGGTGTCTGGCGACCGCCGTCACGCTGGCGGCCACCGAGTACCGCGAGGTGAGTAATCTCGACTTGAGCGAGACACCCTTCATTCTGCTCGAAATTTCCCTGTTACTGCCCTCCCTGTCTCAAACTAACCTGCCTCTCTCTCTCTCTCTCTCTCTCTCTCTCTCTCTCTCTCTCTCTCTCTCTCTTTTCAGGATAGTCTCCGCCGAGGTTCTTGTGGTGACGCCGTTAATCAGTACTGTGAATTTCGGTCAGCTTGTATTACAGATAACACATTACTCGTCTTTCTCATACTGAATGTATTTTTAGTGAGTTAGGAAAACCAAAATGGCGTGAACGTGAAAAGGTGGCAACAGAGAGGGTTTTAGTGCAATTCCTCGAGTTGACTATCAATATGACAATGCGACCGAATTTAGTATATTCACGCATGTCGCGCGTGATTTTCGAAATTCCAACACTCGAACACGTTATTGTGGCAGGGCTACGTTACAATATTTATGCGTCCCTGGCGATTGGTGGCTACTCGCGGTGTAGAAAATGGCGTCGTGTTCTGTCAGCCTGAGCAATGTGTCATCAGCCCGGGCCCACCGTTTCAAGCACGGGAATATCCCCCGCCGCTCCACATTCCGTCAACTTTCCTCCCTCCCAGGAACCATTCACAGAGATTTACTCGGGTCGGGTCTTTATTGGAGCAAGCTACGACACACGGGCACATCAAACTGACATCCGACCACCTCCGAGGCTGAATTAATTCGTTACTGAAACAATTCACGCACTAGTCCATTGACACTGCCTGCCGGCCCGGTCGCCATGACAGGGGGGCTGCGCGCCGCCATCTTGGCGGTGGCCGCCCCGCCGTCTAGCGAATACACAAGGGCACACCAAACTGGCATCCGACCACCTCCGAGGTTTAATTAATTCGTTACAGAAACAATTCACGCACTAGTCCATTGGCACTGCCTGCCGGCCCGGTCGCCATGACAGGGGGGCTGCGCGCCGCCATCTTGGCGGTGGCCGCCCCGCCGTCTAGCGAATACACAAGGGCACACCAAACTGACATCCGACCACCTCCGAGGCTTAATTAATTCGTTACAGAAACAATTCACGCACTAGTCCATTGGCACTGCCTGCCGGCCCGGTCGCCATGACAGGGGGGCTGCGCGCCGCCATCTTGGCGGTGGCCGCCCCGCCGTCTAGCGAATACACAAGGGCACACCAAACTGACATCCGATCACCTCCGAGGCTTAATTAATTCGTTACAAAACAAACCCTCGTACCAGACCTTTTCTCACAACCGGCCGACCCGGTCGCCGTGACTGAGGGCTGCTCGCCGCCATGTCGGCGGTGGCCGTCCCACCGTCTAGTCCGGCGGCTCGGATCTCTAACCACCGGCGGATCTCTCCATACTTCCGAGACCCTTGTCATTACCGGCTGGCTCGGGATTCCGTACAGTAAACCGGCACGGGATCCCGTGCCCGGCTGGCGGAGGTCTGCCTACCGCCATTTCGGCGGTGGCCGCCCCAACGCCTGCCCGACGGCTGGGATCATCCGACGCGAGCGGATCCCTCAATTATCGTTCACTGCCTTGGTTACCCAAGTTGGACCCTACCCCTGGGTGGCACCCTCTGAGAAAGACATCATAATAATTCGGCTCACGGACAAGGGATACTTTCAGTCGGGATCACCAACAGTGAGAGTCAGAAGGGGGGGGGGGGGGGCAATGAAAGGGAGAGTGACCAGTTGAAGCTGACTTCTGTGTTCGCCGCGGACTCACTTGCAATTCGGAAGTATGTAGCACGATGACTGCCGGACTGCCTGCACCAGGATGACGCCGAATCACGATAACCGCTGCGGGAACTGCCCGTGTCGCGGCCCTGAGGGGTCTCCTTGGCTGTACTGGCCGTCCGCTTTATATACTCCCACGCTCTACTTTCACTGGGCGCCATTTTGCCGGACGGTCCTGCCGTTCGCTTTCCATTTGCTGTCCTGGTGGATATTCATTGCACACCATTTCCTTTAATTTAGAGGTTCTTGCTATTATGTAACACATGTTCCAAGTTCAATACTAATTCTTGCCATGTTGTGTTTATGGTCTTAATTTTCCGGCTCGGTGGTATATATCTTTTTTTCTTCTTCTCATAGTTGCTCGCTTTATCTCGGTGGTTTTGTCAATTTGCCAATTTCGTTGCCGTAGAAGTTCCGGTGTCCTGGTTTGCAATGCGCCATCATTTTATCAGTCTGGTCGATTTTTGTTTTCTTAACGTCTTTCTTCTGTTCCCCCTCCGAAGCGACGTATATGTCTAGCATCTTTTCGCCTTTATCAACCTCCGGCCGGTGCCCGGTTGCTATCTCCCGCAAAAGTGTTTCATTCTTCCCAAAAGGTTCATCCTTTTCCTTGATTTGGATCGTTCCATGTTCTCACCTTTCTCATCTAGGTGCTCTAACTAGATTTATCCCAGGTTGGCATCACATATTGCTTGCGTGTCTTGGTTATCCTGTGCCGTCTGCCATTATTCTATATATACTAAAGCGCTGCCTTTCTTTACCACTTTGCTGCTCCTGGCTGGGCGGGTTTGTTTAAGACGTTTTGTTTTGTTGCCACGGCTTTAATCAAAGAAAGCTTTCATCAATTTCCAAGTAGGTAAATGCGTAATCCAATGATTACGTAATCAAATGCTTGACTTGCGACACGCTTTCAGACACTGGCCGTGGTCCAATCTTGCTGGGAAGGGTGAATTTTGACCCACTGCTTGTGTTTTGGTTTTATGTTTGCCGGCTTGTCGTGCTTCGGCATGAAAATGACTCGTCTGGAATGTTTAAATTTAATTTAATGCACTATGCTGACCGCTGGGTGCCGACCCACCGTTTTTGTCTGCGGGACCGCTTAATTTCTTGGTCGACTATTGTTTGCCGTGGAACAACTTCGTTCACTAATTTGTTTAATTCCTTGTTCGGTTGTATCTTGGTGCGTGAAAAGAATCAATTTGTCTGCTTTGCACATGGGTTTCTGTTACTCTTATATGTGTTGTTTACACTCATTTTTCCTCCCTGATGGTTAGAGTTAATTCCTTCGGCATGCCAGACTCCTGCCTTGTTGATAACTTGACTTGGGATGCCACATTTGTGCCCTGATTTGCCTTGCATCCCCTCATGTGCTTCCCACGACCCTTGTTTACCGGGACCCAGGCCGCATGGAGGGGGAGATATCACCGGGCGTTGGCCCTGTTTGCGCCGGCACCAAGGTTGTTTTTCTCGAGCCTCCCCTTGTGCTCTCCATGGGCCAGATGCTCTGCTCCCTACTTGGCGAGCAGTGGAAGTAGGTTTTTTTTCTTCTCCAGCTCCCCGCTGATCCTGCGCGGCACAGCACAGGCGTGGCTCCGAGTTGCACTGCTGAGCGCTTTAAAAAATGTAATCTCGTTACAATAGCATGAAACAAAAATGAGGTTTGGACATCTTCACCGTATGTCAAAACACTGGTTATGTATTGGGGTTTTAGGGCGCCACAACATTATGCGCTATAGCACTGACTTCACAATGTTAGTAGTGTTTCAGTGCTTAATGTTCCACCTTCCTGAAAGTTGTCAAATATACATTGGTGGTAGTAGAAAATATGAAGTAAGTACTGCTAAAAACGATTGTGATATTTTTTCACCCGCAGTCACTTAACGTTATACAAATTAAGTTTTTAGTTAGATTTGGGCGAATGGCGTCATTATATACCGCCGCTGATTGGCTGACAAAGTGGGATTGGCTGAAAAAGTGTCTTAGCCAATCAGCGGCTGCACCAGCCTGGATTCATTTTGCAAATGGTAAATTAAATTGCTTAAAAACGGTTAAGTTTTGGGGTAAATGACCCGAGTAATTTAGACATTTCAATAACAGCCCAAGATATTGGCTATCTCAATTTAAAACTAATACAAAGGTGAAACATTCCCTTTAAGTGTCAGCATCTTCTGCACCACATATACTAGTCTGGCATTTTAAACATCCAACAATTGGACGGTGACAGCCGACAGGGGACAGAAGACAGTGATAGTTGGCAAGACATGTTTTTTATTCAAAACGTTGCATTTCGGACTTTAATTATGTGTTCACTATTATTGCATTGCACTATTATTGCATATATATCACTATTTGTATGCATTGTTTTCGCAGATCCAGTGCATGTCCGGGACCAACACCGACCCGACGCCGGTGGAGGTGAAGACGCGCATCCGGCTGCTGCTGATGGGCGCGTCACCGGCAGTGGCAGCCGGCTCAAGAAGCCAGCCATCGGCCTCCGGCGCCTCTGTCGCCATAGAGGAGAAGAATCCCGTGAACCTGAGCGCCAGCGTCCTGAAGGACCTCAGGGACGAGGGGGCGGTTACGGATGATCCGGACGACTTGCAGTCCAGCCAGCTCCTGCAAGATGCGCAGAACCCCCACCAAGGACCGCCATCTGGTCACCCCGTGGCGGCCAGTCTGGAGTTCGGCCGGGAAGCTCTGACGTACGTCGCTGGCTTCCTGGCGTACAAGTGCCGCTCCGTGGACAGCAGCCTCGGCACTGTGTCCGGCCAGTGTGCTCCCGGCCAAGCTAGTCCAAGAGCTCTGGGTGGATCGAGCGGCTGAGCCGGCGAGGCCCGACTGTGCCGTCACCGCAGTGGCTGGAGCAGGTGGAGGCGTTCGAGGTGGTGTAGAAGAGATAGATAGATAGATAGATAGATAGATAGATAGATAGATAGATAGATAGATAGATAGATAGATAGATAGATAGATAGATAGATAGATAGATAGATAGATAGATAGATAGATAGATAGATAGATAGATAGATAGATAGATAGATAGATAGAGATAGAGATAGATAGATAGATAGATAGATAGATAGATAGATAGATAGATAGATAGATAGATAGATAGATAGATAGATAGATAGATAGATAGATAGATAGATAGATAGATAGATAGATAGATAGATAGATAGATAGATAGATCGTGAGCGATTCGTTGCCTCCCCTCCCGACAAGATGCGCAACCGACGGATCCAGTCAGATCAGATCATCAGTCAGAAAGCCGCTCAAACCAATGCGGAACCCGAACACGATAAGCTAGCACAGTATCAACTGCGGCTCGAACCCCACCAACAAAATCAGGGACTTATGACTTAATTACTTAAATTATATGAATTTAAGGCAGGCAGGCGCAGTGCAGCGGTAGTCATTTTGAAATATCAACAACTTTAACACTTACCACACCAACACAACTATCCTAGTCTCAGTCCCCTCCCATTCAACTTCTGAAGCAGTTCCAGTCCGTAGCTACTAGGCCAGCTGAAAATTAAGTATCGGTCAAAGTAGGTCAACCGCATTGCAGGAGGCTCAATCCATATCGGTCGGGCGGCTTTTTGACCCGTGCAGACCGACGCGGTGTCTGGACAGAAGCCGTCGCCCCCCCCCGTCGTTGCCGAATCGGACAGGGTGATTGTGAGGGTTCTGTCAGGGATCCAGAGGATTCTGTCAGGGATTCAGACACCGGTGTCTGAGATCACCGCACGGTGAGTCATCCAGAGACACATACTCGCCCGTCACCTTCCCCGCCTCCGGTGCAAGGCCCTGGTGAGGACACAGGTCAGCCACACGTTCACTCAGTACGGGATCCAGCGCGGAACGCACATCAGTCCCAGGCTCATTCGGCACGGGATCCAGCGCGGGACCCGTATCAGACACACGCTCACTCGGAACTGGATCCGACACCGAACGGGACACCGGTCCCGGAAGGGGACACGTGACAGACTCACACTCGCTCTAGTCACTCTCGCCCTGCTCGTGTGCCGCGTCAGATCTGTGGAGAGGACGGGGTTCCCGTCTGTTGTGGTGTACCAGCAACATTTTCCCGCTGTCCTCCATCCGAATTCTGTAATTGAGGTCACCGACTTTGGCTTCAACTGTGGCGGGCTTCCAAGGACGTATGAACTTATAATATTCCCCCTCCCCGCGATGCGCTTGAACAAATACACTGGATCACCAGGGCGGTACGTGAACTCGTTAATCGTGTGCTCATACAAGCGCTTGTTACGAGCGTTACTCTGGTCCGACCTGCGAATGGCAATCTGATATGCATTTCGCAGACCAGCACACAGACGATCCACGTACGCTGCAATGGAGTCAGATTTGAATGCCCGGGGCACCTCGATCTCGGCATCTATCGGCAGACGGGGCTCACGTCCAACCATTAAGAAGAATGGACTGTACCCGAGCGATTTGTGTACCTGCGACCTATATCCCATCATCAGGAGTGGCAGATGCACGTCCCACTCCTCATGATTGTCATCAAGATACTTCGACAACATGCCCAAAATGGTCCGCATCATTCTCTCACACTTTCCGTCTCCCTTAGGGTGTGCATTCGAAGTGTTAAGTCTGTTTGATGCCCATCAGTCCACACACATCACCACCTGACTCACTCATCACCTGACTGCGAAAGTTTGCGGCACAACCAGAATGCAAATATTTTGGACAGCCAAAGCGTGAGAACAGTCCTTCCACCAATGCTGTAGCCACCGTCGTCGCCGTCATGTCAGGCAGCGCAAACACATCACAGAAACGGGTGAAATGGTCACTACACACCAGCAGATGCTTGTTGTCACGAGCTGTGGTAGGTAAGTTTGTGAGGAAGTCGATCGACACAGTTTCCCACGGTTCAGATAACCTCAGCTTCCCCATCGCAGCACGCGGCTGTGGGACAGGAGCGTTACGAGAGCTGCACCGCTCACAGCTCTGACAATAACTGTTCACATCAGCTATCACTGTGGGCCACCAGAACCGCAGCTGCGCCTGCGAAAGCAGCTTTTCACGGTTGAAATGGCCACCGGCTGAGCCTGCGTGCAGTGAATGGCGTGTCAGCACGCCAGACCCCAGATGAGGAGGGATCACCACCTGGAGCCGTTCAGTCACGCGGGCGTCTTCTGTAGACCCTGAACAGGACACCCTCCACCAGCCGCAGACGTGGCCACTGCCGTAACAGCGGACGGACGGTCTCTGGTACCCGACGACGTGTCGGACGTCGACCTGCTGACAAGTGACGGGTAATCTCCGCGGAACCCGCGTCCCTCCCCTGCTCCGCCTGTATGTAACTCAAGGACCAGTCGGTACTCGTGATTCAGTCACAGCTGGATGCTGGCGTCTCGCCTGTTTGACAGCCAACATCAGCAACCTCAGACGGCCTCCTGCTGAGAGCATCAGCTACTACGTTTTCAGAACCCGGCCTGTAAACAATATCAAAGGTGAAACTGCCAAGGATGTCCAACCAACGTGCCAGCATGGCAGATGAGTTCCTGAAATTTATCAGCCATTGCAAGCTGTTCGGAGCGGGAAATTTTTTTCCTGCAAATAATGCGAAAAATGTTGAACAAAAACAACACAAGCCAGCAGCTCTTTTTTAGTAGTTGAGTAGTTTCTTTGAGACTTCGACAGGCGCTGACTCCCAAAAGCAATGATACGATCCACACCATCCTGTTTCTGCATCTGCACGGCTCCTACTCCCTCGTCACTAGCATCACAATCTAGCGTAAAATCACCAGCATCAGGACCAAAACGAGGCAGCGCCACAACTGGTGCGCGAGTCAACGCCAGTTTCAAACTATCAAATTCAGCCTGGGCCTGGTCTGACCACTGAAACTTCAGTTTCATATGTCAAAAAGAGGCGCTGCGATTTCTGAGAAGTTCTTCACATATTTCCTGCAGAAGGAAGCCAGTCCCAGGAAGCTTGCGAGCTCCTTCGCTGTTCGTGGCTCGGGCCAGTCACGGATCATGGCCACTTTGTCAGGGTCAGGGCACAGACCGTCACGAGACACTTGGTTTCCGAGGAACGTCACTCAGTCACGAAAAAATTTGCACTTCGCCAAATTCAAGGTCAATCCTGCGATGATAACCGAGACAGCACTGCGTCCAGCTTCTCAAGCACATCTGGGAAAGCAGCACCATGAACGACAATGTCATCAAAATAGTTCACGCAGGTATGAGGACGCAGATCTCCCAGCACAGCATCAAGCATTTTGGCACATGTGAACGGAGCTGAGCTGAGTCTAAAACAAACTCTGGTGTAGCTGTAATTTGAAAACGGCGTCGTGATTGTGGCCTTATCACGGTCCTCGGGCTTGACAGGAATCTGGTGGTATGCGAAGTTCATGTCTAAGACATAAGAGGGACGAGCCAGCCAGGGCCTCCAGTGTGTCATATATGCGAGCCATAGGGTACGCTGGGAGGCGTGTGACAGCGTTTAGCTTACGCAGATCTGCACATATGCGAACCTCAGACTTTTTACGCACCAGGCAGATCGGGGACGACCAGCCACTGTCATAATTTTCCAAGATTCCCTGACGCACTAACTCATCCAGCTGCGCCTCGACAGTCTCATGCAGGTGGGGAGGGATGCGTCGGTGATCGCCGGTATCGATGACGTGCATTGCCACATCAGTGAGACCAAAGTCCATCAAACATGCTCTCGTACTTTTGCAAAACCTGAAAAAGCGCACGTTTCTGAGATTGTCAGGTTCGAGTGCTGTAAATCGACTAATTTGTCAAAATCAACTGTTTGACTAGTCTCTCTCAGTTCTCCAGAGTCCAGACTGCTCCTCCTCTGAAAACTCAACATCCAAATTGGCGAGTACCTTATGTTTTGGTACAGTCACGTAGTTAACTGAGATATTGCGTATGACCAGGGAAACAGACATGCCGGATACTTCCACGACACTTCGCACCACTTCCAAGCCGGGCTGGTCACACACCGGTTCAACAATTGCCTGGCCCTGAAAATCGCAATTGTGCACAAACCCCGGCACAATCATCTCGCATCCCGGCGGCAGTCACGTTTTTGCCCATCACCACAGTACCCACTGATGTGATCTCCGCCGCGACTGCCTTTACCGACTCAGGCCGGGAAAACTCGAGGCACCTCCGTCGCAGGTCAATCACACACGGCTGAAAATGTTTAAGAAAATCCACTCCCAGGATGCACGGTACCTCCGTGCTGTCAGACACGTACAGCGGGACAACACGACACACTTGACCCATTTGGACGGACACCATGGTTCTCCCGAGCAACGGAAGAGGGCTCTGAGAGGCAGTTTTGGCTCGGGTTGCTGTCTGACAAAGTTTGGCACGGGGCAGTGTATCAAACACGGATTTGTGGAAGACACTGATTGAGGAACCAGAATCCAGCAGGCATTTGCACTGAGCACCCGCCACCGTGGCATCAAACGAGAGGTCATCATTCAGTGGCACCGTATCAGGAGTCACCTCCGGACCCGCCGCTACCACCGTCTCTCGAGCTGTTGACCCTGTGGAAGTTAATGTCTCTGGGGATCCCGGGCCTCGGGTCCGGTGCCTGGGTCCCCTGCGGCGTTTCCCGCCCGGTAGGGACACACGGCTGCCACAACCGTAACAGGCTTTATCACGGTTGCGACAGGTCGCGGCAAGACGAGCCGTCGAGCCGCACACAACAAGCGCGGGGCGGCTGCTCCTGTCCAGACCTGCCGCGGAAGGCCCCACGACGCGGCAGCGGCCCAGAACTCGCCCGGGACTGGCTCCGTTTCACCTGTCTCTCCAACTCAGTGATGCCGTCCAAAATTTGATTCCGCCTCGTCTGAGTGCCTGACTCCGACTCCCGTGTGTCGACCTGCCTCACTGCGGCAGCCTCCTCCTCCTCTGCCCTGCCCACTGCCGCTGCACGCTGCCTCTGCTGCGCACGACACACGTTCAGAGTTTTTTTTTCCAACGGCACCAGAGAATGATGTGATGCCCGCCGAAATTATCTCGGTCTGGTAAGACTCTGGCAGTGATGATAAAAAGTACTTGAGTCGAACTGTATCCAGGTCCTGACCGGGGAAGGCCCGTTTTATCAGCAGATTGAACCGTATCACAAATGACTCCAGTGACAAACGGGGGTCGAACCGCAGTTTACCCAGCTCAGCGTGCGCGTCCAGCGAATTTGGTTTGGCAAACAAGTCGCGCAGGCCGAGGATGGTAGACTTAAACGCAACTCGCTGAGTCTCTGACAGTGAATCAAAGGCGTCCCTGGCCACCGCCGTCAAACAGAGCGGCAGAAGCGCAGTTTGAACTCGGCATTCCAGGCATACATGGTTGCAAATGTATCGAAGTCGGCAACGAATCGCGAGAATGATCCCTCCCCACTAAATTTCGGGCTCGACATCGGTGGTCCAACTGGAAATCGAGGCAGCTCCGCCATCCCGGAACTCGGCGATTTACTCACACCCTCGGCACCACCCACCGCATCGTCGGCCTTCACATCCTCATAATTTGACATGACGAAGCTAACCTACCACACCAATTGCTCACTAGCTACACGTTTAAGACAACAGAGCCACACCGAACACACAACGCACACACACACGTTCTCAACTACTTAGCTTATTGTATAGACGGAGTGCAGATCCCTCCGTTACATTGGCGCGGCTCCGCAGGTCTACCAGTACACGGCGAAACAGACTACAGCAACGTGGACATCGCCAGACCTCAGCAGCGTGGACGTCACCAGACGTCAGCAGCGTGGACGCCAGACGTCAGCAGCGTGGACGTCACCAGACGTCAGCAGCGTGGACATCAGACTACATCAGCGTGGACGTCACCAGACGTCAGCAGCGTGGACGTCACCAGACAGCAGCGTGGACGTCACCAGACAGCGGCGTGGACATCACCAGACGTCAGCAGCGTGGACGTCACCAGACGTCAGCAGCGTGGACGTCAGACGTCAGCAGCGTGGACGTCAGACGTCAGCAGCGTGGACGTCACCAGACGTCAGCAGCGTGGTCACCAGACGTCACCAGGGCCGGTCGTAACCGGAATGTCACTGGAACGGATGGCACCGGACGTCACCGGAACGGACGTCACCAGACGTCACTAGCGCAGGCGCCAGTCGGTAGTGCAGGCGCCAGTACAGAGATTCACAGATTATATAGCAGCTTGTCACCAGCCGGCGGCGGCACTGTATCACATTGGTCCGAAAGAGCGATAGTTCGCAAAATACCGCAGTCTCCAAATGTAAACTTGCGTTTAAACTGGCCTTTATATTTCACGGCATACACCGCGGCGGGTCGCGCACCCCGCTCGCCACTCCAGCCCAGAGTGCCGCGGCCCCGGCGGACTGACCCCGGGCGGACTCGGACCACGTCCCTGATGCCGGCGGCGAGCATCACGTGACCTAGAGGTCACGCAGAGGGTCCAGCCAGCCGGCGCCGGCCGGTCACCCGCGTTCCCGACAACAAGCAATCCTTATATATATATATATATATATATATATATATATATATATATATATATATATATATATATATATATATATATATATATATATATATATATATATCTATCTATCTATCTATCTATCTATCTATCTATCTATCTATCTATCTATCTATCTATCTATCTATCTATCTATCTATCTATCTATCTATCTATCTATCTATCTATCTATCTATCTATCTATCTATCTATCTATCTATCTATCTATCTATCTATCTATCTATCTATCTATCTATCTATCTATCTATCTATCTATCTATCTATCTATCTATCTATCTATCTATCTATCTATCTATCTATCTATCTATCTATATATCTATATATATATATATATATATATATATATATATATATATATATATATATATATATATATATATATATATATATATATATATATATATATATATATATATATATATATATATATATATATATATATATATATATATATATATATATATATATATATATATATATATATATATATATATATATATATATATATATATATATATATATATATATATATATATATATATATATATATATATATATATATATATATATATATATATATATATATATATATATATATACATTGATGTTTCAATGTGGTGTGTGTTAAAATGGTGCAAAATGCACATTGCAAACTATAAATATTTCTGCTAAAAGATTTTAAGTGTAGAATGAAGTAAACATGCAGATTCCTAGCTGCCGAGTGCCGGGCCTGGCGGGTGCTGCCACATGCTGCCAGAGTATCTTTGGACGACGTAAATTCGATCATGTGGCTGATCTGCGTGAGCAACTCCGCTGGATGGCGCCCCGACAGATGGCAGAGGCTCGCACGCTTGCCTTGACCCACAAGGTACTGCGACAGGGCGCGCCTGATTCGCTTGCGAGCTTGTTTGTCCGGTGTCGTGACGCACGGGAGAGGACCACCCGGCAGGACAAACTCCTGCGTCTCCCCAGACCGAGAACCGAGGCTGGGAAACGACGATTTGCCTATCGTGCTCCAGCGTTGTACAACGCACTGCCTGCCGGTGTCGCCGAAATGACACAGCGATGCTTTGTTCGTGCTGTGAAGGCACATTTGACAACCGCTGGCGATACAGGACGTCGCTGAATGTGTTTGTGTGTGTGTGTATGTATGTGTGGCATATGGCTCGTGTTTTGGATCTACATGTTTCTATTCCTGTACCGTTTGACTCGGGGTGGTAATAGCCACGACTTATTGTGGATAACCCCACGATCGTAATGCAATACAATAATACATGTGGCCGGGCTTGATGCCGGTCCCAACTCATGCATGAGCGGTGGCGGTGCGGGGCCGGTTCCTGTTTTTGGGGAAATTTTGCATCTCTAATAGTCAGTCATTGACAGTCGCTTCTTTCCAGCTGCTGGGGGGGGGGGGGGGGATGCCTAATTCGAGCGATTTATTAAATAGTGCCGTGAGTTCGTGTATCAGCAGCGCTGATGTTAGCTCGTGTGAGTTGAACGTTTTAACACGTGTTGCATGTACCGACCCAGTGTCACATGTTTGGATGTCATTAACTCATTAGGATCCGCAATACGCATACATAACCCCACTACTCGGCACTCACTCCAACCTCTTATTGCGATACGGCTCCTAACCGTATGGAATTAATTTGGAATCTGTATTGTCATTGTCCGGTGGCCGAAGCAAAACAAAAACTACGCTCTTGCTTCAACAGCTTGACACTCCGATGCTTATTTATTTAAAAAAAAACCTCTGATCAACTTTCTTCAACATGTTTATTTGAACAATTTTAACTGTTTTACAGACTTACAAACTACAGGGGGCCGGCTACCATGTAGCCGTAATAGGCTATCATGAAGGAAAGAAGAAGACGGTGAAACCGACACCAATGTGTTTGTCTCGTCGAGGCACGTCTTCCCATATGCAACATGACCTACTTGGGTCACCACTTGACCTTGTCCCAGGCACGTAGCCAAGGGGAGGGCGGCGGGGGCGGCCGCCCCCCCCCGCGCGAGGGCCCTTTTCAGCGCGTGCAGCGCGCCGAACAGAGACCGCGCGAAGCGCGGTATCATAGGCTCTTTACTACACGAAGCGTGGTCTT
>JAXIVJ010005787.1:52500-65000 GCA_036785665.1 Chirona hameri
GGATGGCGGATGGTGGCCGCT
Organism: Chirona hameri; assembly: GCA_036785665.1. Taxonomy (NCBI): domain Eukaryota; kingdom Metazoa; phylum Arthropoda; class Thecostraca; order Balanomorpha; family Balanidae; genus Chirona; species Chirona hameri. The sequence continues at coordinate 52,522 of JAXIVJ010005787.1, forward strand.
GGATGGCAGATGGTGGCCGTTGGAGGGCGGATGGTGGCCGTTGGAGGGCGGATGGTGGCTGTTTGAGGGCGGATGGTGGCTGTTGGATGGCGGATGGTGGCCGTTGGATGGCGGATGGTGGCCGTTGGATGGCGGATGGTGGCCGTTGCAGAGCGGATGGTGGCCGTTGGATGGCGGATGGTGGCTGTTTGAGGGCGGATGGTGGCCGTTGGATGGCGGATGGTGGCCGTTGGAGGGCGGATGGTGGCTGTTTGAGGGCGGATGGTGGCCGTTGGATGGCGGATGGTGGCTGTTTGAGGGCGGATGGTGGCCGTTGAATGGCGGATGGTGGCCGTTGGATGGCGGATATTGAGTGGTGCAGCAGGGCGGCGGATGGCGGCTGTGGCTGTCTCGTTGATCAGGTTGGTCAGGTCAGCGTTGGTCAGGTCGATGTTGGTCAGGTCAGCGTTGGTCCCATCCATGTTGATCAGGTCGGCGTTGGGCAGGTCGATGTTCGTCAGGTCGGTGTTGGTCAGGTCAGCGTTGGTCAGGTCGATGTTGGTCAGGTCAGCGTTGGTTAGGTTGGTGTTGGTCAGGTCGGTGTTGGTCAGGTCGGCGTTGGTCAGATCGGCGTTGGTTAGGTTGGTGTTGGGTCAGGTCGGTATTGGTCAGGTCGGTGTCGGTCAGGTCGGCATTGGTTAGGTTGGTGTTGGTCAGGTCGGCGTTGGTTAGGTTGGTGTTCGTCACGTCGGTGTTGGTCAGGTCGGTGTTGGTGAGGTCGGCGTTGGTCAGGTCGGCGTTGGTCAGGTCGATGTTGGATGGATCGGCGCAAGTTCTCAATCGGATCTTCTTGGCCCCAACATGTCCACAACTCACACAACGGATGCCATCCAAAATGTTGGGCAGGCATCGCACGTTGTCTGTGTTCATACCAAGACCTGAAACAGACAAAGAACAACTTCAGTATTTCACTCAAACTTGTGTGTGCGTAATTAAAAACTGCATCAATAGAAGGAAATAGCGAGAAAAAACTGTCGTGACGTGTGACGTGGACAATGAAACGTGGACTTAACTGAAACTAAACACTAAACTGAGACTAAACAAAACACATTTATTGGATAACACCCTCAATGTCATGTTTCGGCAATATTGCGCCTAGAAGTTTTAGCCCGGCATTGGCCGTTTTCCGCTACGTTGCGTGGTTTTCGAGATCATAGGGGGGGGGGGGGGGGGGGCGAAATACGCTCCCCACCTCCAGGGCGTGTAATTATCAGAGGCCCTCCAGGGCGCGTGTTAAGTCTGGGAAGCAAAAACAAACCACCTTGGTAAAAGAACCGCTATATGCCTCGCCAACAATCGTTGTCGACGAGACGGCCGTCTATATCCCTTTTCTGAAGCTTTTCCTGGAGGACTTCGTCACGAAATATCGACGACCTTAAAGTCGTCTTCTTCTCTCCTTCATGATAGCCTATTACGGCTAGATGGTAGCCGGCCCCCTGTAGTTTGTAAATCTGTAAAACAGTTAAAATTGTTCAAATAAACATGTTGAGGAAAGTTGATCAGAGTTTTTAAAAAAAAGCATCGGAGTGTCAAGCTGTTGAAGCAAGAGCGTAGTTTTTGTTTTGCTTCGGCCACCGGACAAGACAGATTCCAAATTAATTCCATACGGTTAGGAGCCGTATCGCAATAAGAGGTTGGAGTGAGTGCCGAGTAGTGGGGTTATGTATGCGTATTGCGGATCCTAATGAGTTAATGACATCCAAACATGTGACACTGGGTCGGTGCATGCAACACGTGTTAAAACGTTCAACTCACACGAGCTCACATCAGCGCTGCTGATACACGAACTCACGGCACTATTTTATAAATCGCTCGAATTAGGTACCCCCCCCCCCCCACAGCTGGAAAGAAGCGACTGTCTATGACTATGTCTGTCTGATTGTCTTCTTAAAACAACTCGGGGTCACCATCTGACTTCCGCCAATACCGCCCTATCAGTCTTTTGTCTTGTCTATCAAAACTTCTAGAATAGCTCGTTTCTTCCACTATTCACTCTCACTTTACTAACAATCATCTCTTATCAGACAGACAAAGTGGGGACAGGTCGGGACACAGCACCCAGCTTCAACTGTTCAATCTGACTTACAACCTTTACAAACAACTAGACGAAGGACGTGACATGACAGCAATCTTTCTTGACATTTACAAATATTTTGACAAAATGAGGGACGATGGACTTCTTTACAAATGAAAAAAAAAACACTTTCTTATCTCTGGCCCGCTCCTCCTATGACTGAAATCATATCTGACAGATAGAACACAACGGGTGAGGGTGGGAGACGCCTTTCCTCGACAAAAACTATAAACGCTGGATGCCCTCAGGCCTCAGTTCTGGGAACTCCCCTTGCGCTTATGTACCTAGACGGACTTACCCCCCAAAAATAACTAACGAAATTATTTGCTACGCAGACGATACTTCTCTCTATGCCTCTCACACGACTGAAGACATCGACACCGTACCGAACAGTCCCTTCAACGCGACCTTGACGCTATTGACGAATACGTAAGACAATGGGCAATCCAATTCAACACTTCCAAAACAATTCAACATGCATTCAGTCACAAAGCACATCACCAATACTACGTTCTCTGGGACAATAATTTCCCGCACACTGAAGCACATGAAACACCTAAGCATCACCTTCTCAAAAGATTTGAGATTCCGCAAACATGTAAACAACATAACAAAAACATAGCCCTTAGCCCTCTTGATCCAGTAGCCAAACACATACATCGCACCACACTCAGTCACATATACACAACCTACGTAAGACCACACTTCGGCTATTGACATTGTTCTTGACGGACACGTTACTTTACAAGACGAATTACGACTAGAAAAGGTACGGAGTCGTGCGGCGAGACTGGTGACAGGGACTTCACTCAGAACATCGACAGACAAACTGAGACAATACCTGGGATGGGACACCCTCAGGACACGACGAACGATGCACAAACAGCTGTTCTTTCACGGGCTCACACAAACACACACACACTACACCAACAACCAGACTACATAAGACAGTACTCCCGCATTCACGAGTCCACAACACTGGAAGGACACTCAGAAACTCTAGAACACTCGCTGCCAACAGATCAGCATGCTTCCAACGATCATTCATCCCGAACACTACCCGCACATCGAACACACTGCCAGAAACGCATCGAGCACAGCCTTCACACAAAAGGTTCAAGAAAGGCATCGCGGATCTGTTAGGAACTACCAAACCCCCTACATACTTCTCATTCGGCTAAAACTTTAGAAACATATATCACACTCAAATCAGAATCAGAATGGGAGCCTTCAGTTTAACGCTCATCTTTATCAAACGCAAAGACTTTCGTCTCCACGTTGTTTATGCGGGCACAAATCAGAGACTGCAGCATTTTGTTTTCCACTGCCCACTTTCTCAAAATCGGAGCACCAAGCTTTTTCGGCAGTTACCACAATTATGTCCTGATTTTAACCGACTACCACAAACATACATTTTATACACACTGACGCACAGACACACCATTCACAGTGACGACGGTCGGGTGCTCGCGGGGTTCTTTCAGGACTACGTAATCAAGGCAATGAAACTGCGGCGGGAGGCGGCGGCGGCGGCTGCTGCTGGCGCTGCGACCGATTAACCCGCGCCCCCCAGGGAGGTAAATTCTACCCCCCGCTTCCCGGATTTCAATAACTTGAAAACTATGACAGATAGCGACGTCAAACTTTCAGTACCTCATGCTGCATCAATTCTGCGTCTACTCGCCAAATTTCACTGAAATTCAGCTACTACTTTGGAAGATAATGACGCTTTAATGACGTCATGTCATGCCATTTTTGGTGGAAAACGATAAATGTTTGAACAATCGTATAAAATAGAGTTTTGATGCAAATTGCAAATGCAGTCAAAGGAAAGGAAATTACATTTTCTTCAAAATGGCTGTCTCGGATTTTCGAAATTTGGGGGTGTTGACCCCTGAAAATGGGGAAAAAGTTGTATTGTATTGTATTGCATTTCAGGAAATTCCACTCAAGCAAAAATACAATGTGGCTTTTACATTTCGCGGTGATAAACTTAAAACTAATGGGAATTGCGCGTTGCTTACATCCATCACACACTCAACACATGCAAACAAAGTACATACGTGCTTCAATCGAACAAGTAATCTGAAAGTCGCATATATCAATGGTTTGTCACATGTAGGTAAGGCTCATCTCACAACAGGGAGCATTACCGGTAAGTCACGTCTCATGATTGCTTTGAAGCGTGCTGGGGTCAGCTCTGTGATGTCACTAAGTGGTTGAGGCCCGTCACTGCCCTGTGAACGAAGCGCCTCTTGCCCGTCTCCGACCTCGACCGAGGTACGAGGAGTTTGTCATCCTGTCGTGTACTGCGACTCCGTGTCTCATGTACACGTACAAACATGTCGGCAAGTTCATGTGGCTCTCCGGTCAACACTTTGTGTGCCACGCTCAGGGTGCCAGGTGTGCCACGCTCCATCACTAGTCCCTCCCCGGTCGGCCAGTCCAGGTCCTCCATCAGGTCAGACACATGGTCAAACCTTTTCCGCCCGAATATAATCTTGGCGGAGAAGTTGATGATTTTTTTTTGAAGTCTGTTCAAGTTTCCTTAGTTCCGTTGCCGTAAACAGATGCGCAATATCTGACCTGAGAGAGGACCAGGGCCGACACGAGTGTCTTCATCACGTGTCGCGGCAGCTGACTCCGCAGGTGCGCAAGGCCGATCAGCACACCAAAACAGCGTCTAGAGATCGCCGACACATGGACATCCCAGGAGAGAGCGCTGTCGAAAATGACACCCAATATTTTTGTCTCGGGAACGGAGCTCAGCTCTGCCTCTCGGAGCTTCACAGATATATTTGGCAGACTACGCAAGTTTGGGCGGCTACCGAAAATCGATTAATGATGAAATCGAAATGATGAAAATGATGAAATCGATTAATGCATTATACCTTTGAGAGCACCTTGTGCAATAATAGTCGTAATATAAGGCTTTGGTTGGAAAGTATGGCCAAAAAACTAAAATATCTCAATTTTGACCATTGACCTGATCGTGACCAGACATGTGACCTTATTTTAAGAATTTCGGGTATGCATTATATTTGTCTTCTTGAGAGCTTTCGATCGCCGCCTTGCGCGTCTCGCTGCGGTCATTGGTTCGGAAGATACGATGGGGGGGGGGGGACAATTACCCCCCCCCCCCCCCCAGTGGGGCGCGTTTGGCTGGAGACCCCAGCGGTACGCGGATTAACCTCTGATTTTGCTTGATTCCGGCGGTCGTGTCATTTGTCCCATGTCTATGTTAGGAGAGGTGCCAGGATGTAATTCTTTTGGACCTTTGCACCGATCCTATTCTTCCATTTTATGTAGGTTGTATTTCTACTTGATTTCAAAATAAACATACCGTCATACCGAATATGGTTATTTGTTCTCATTTAGGCAATAAAATACAGGGAAATATAGCAAATATAACAACAAACCTGCTTGTCAAGCATGTCGAACATTTTGTACACACTCTTGTTCAAACTCCGCTTGCCAGCTTCCATCATTTCAGCTCTGAACTGAAGCTCGTCCTTCTCGCGCATAGGTCCCAGACTGTGCCCAGCCTCACAAAATCGGCCATTTCTCGGCCGGGCGGTTCCACACTCGTGGCAGATTTTCTGAAAAGAAAATTCAGTCAGAAAAAGAGACATTTCAAATATGCTTTTCGGCTTGGCTATGCTTCTTATTTTAGCCCTTTCAGCCAGGACATTGGACAACACCCACCACTCAATTACCGTTCACAATTAAGAAGTTGATACAACATAACCACAACAAAGCAATCAACCAAATTATGCATACTTTTGTTTTGAGCGACCATCCCATACATTCACATCACATCCTGAGCAAAATAGGCGAAAATACGAGAGAAAACTGTTGCCGAATAGGGCGTCGTTCCACCAACAATTCACAATGCTAGGACAATGTACCCGCATTACACCACATTTTTGCCGTTTTTCTTTCATTTTCTTATTCATTAAATTAACCGAATGGTTCGCATGGCTGGCTTTGGGTTCCGGGTACAAGGCTAAGCAGAGCTTGTTGCCTGCACCCTCAACCCACCACGCAGTGATGCAATGCCAAATTATGTTCTATAAACCAGTGCCAAAATCCCCAAATAAGCGATTTCAGTAGACACACTCCCTTTATAATTTTCATGGCCGGCTATAGAAAATATACCTGAAAACTTGTACATCTCCCAATATTTTGTGAAGGTCGGTCACGGTCAGTGACCTCACGTGACACGTCAGTTCAATTTTTAAGTTATTTCGGTGTTCCCAGGGTTTTGAACGGCTTCGATTTGTGGATGCCAGAAAAAGATTCCTAAGCTTAGCAATTGACTACACGCAACGAATGTGAAGACTCATAGTAGACCCAGTTGGTAGAGCATCGGACTACTGATCCGAAAGTGTCGGGTTCAAAGTTCCACCGATACGTCATGTTTTTTTTTCTCTCGTTATTCTGCTTCACAATATTCAATTTTGTGAAGAAGGAAGAAGTTCTGCAGTGTAGTGATTTTCGTCAAATTATCAAGCGATCTGGTAAATATTTGAAGTCGAAGAATTGTTCTGATTTGAAAGAAACAAGAATCTGTCCATCCAGCCCCATTGAGAGCGAAACCAATTTTTACCCATGTTCACAAAACAATATGCGTCTACTTGTGTTATGTTTTTGCTTAAAGCGAATAGTACACCTTTAACATTAGTTTTAGTTATTAGTTTTCAACATTAGTTTTTAACACTGAGCAATCTCGAAATCTGAAATTGTTCCTTCCAAAACGACATAGTTGCTGAGTTTCAACGCAAATATATCATGTGTAGACGCCGTTGTCCTTTGTCTGTATTTTGTTTCGTAGTTTCGTCCCGGCGCCCCTCCGGGTTTAAATTCCGCCACTCTACGGGCCTCCGGTCCCCTCCTTATATTCCCACGCTCTAATGGATTTGTAATTATCCTTGATAGCCGTATCCTTTCTTGATTCATATCTGCAGCTTGATATATATATATATATATATATATATATATATATATATATATATATATATATATATATATATATATATATATATATATATATATATATATATATTTAATGGATATTTTTGTGAGTCGATTGTCTGTTTGTTTAAGGCAATTTATTAGTTTGGTTAATTTATGCGTAGTTTTGTTAGGACACTGAATCTGGCGCCCTCTGTTTTTTTTTTCACGCGGCGCTTGTGGCGCTTTGCGATGTCGTTTGGTGGCACGAGCTCGTGGGCCGGCAGACGATGAATGCGATGCTCGAGATAGAGTTGAACTCTGGCCTGGAACTTTAAGTTGATCTGAAGAAGATTTGTTTACGTATAGGCCTGCTGCTAAGAACATTATCAGGTAATTTTGATTGAACAGTTAATTATGTGTTGGCTTGAGAGTGGGAGTTAGTTTATTGTGAATGATGCGTTCGTCTCGTGACCAAACAGATATCGTTCCCTTCCTTGTTCATGATAGGATGTGATGTTGATGAGGTAGATTGATATTGAACATTGTCATTGGAAGCTAGCACCGCTGTCCTGCCTAGCGATGATTGATGAGATGATTGATGATTGAACACATGGTGGAACGACGTTTGATTGCTCAATTCGATTGGTGTTAACATTTCTTTGTTGGTTACCTGTTTTTGATTCGTGTTTTCTTTAATAGAAACCTGTCACACCTCCACTGGTTGTCTGGCTGAGTTACTGGAGAGCAGCAGCGTCTACAGTTTCTGATAATGACTACCTGCATAGCAAGTTCTGACGTGCTTCGCGACTGAACTGGTGTACATCCTCGGCTGATCTTGTGTACATCCTCAGCCAATCTGGTGTACATCCTCAGCCAATCTGGTGGACATCAGCTGATGTGAGATCTGCTTCGTCAGCTAATCTGGTGAACTCTACAGCCTGGTATGATCAACTTCATTTGATCTGCAAGTGTTTCATCAGCTAATCCAGCACCTTTGCTTCATCAGATAAACTCTTGAGCCCATATATTATTGGAAGCCACTTCCACATTCCTACAAGGTGCTCAGTGACTGCAGTATACTGAACTGTTAATGCTGCCATCAGTTCAGCTTGAGAGTGATATGTGATGAGACACTATTGTGATAGTTGACTTCAGTTGAGTTGTAAATGTGATGACTGATCTGCACTGAAAGTGACACAAATGTTTATGCGTGCTGAAACTTTAGTTATCTTGTTAGTTGTGGTGCAGGTTGCTGACGTTGAGTGTAGGGTCCTGTCAAGTCCAGTATCCAAGGACATTCCTTCCAACTTCCCCTCCAATATGGATCGCCTTAGGGTCTCAGAGCTTAGGGATGAACTGGCCAAGAGAAACGTTGATGTCAGAGGGACCAAAGATGTACTCCTGAATCGGTTGATTGTAGCTCTTGAAGGTGAAGGCACAGACACCGAATCTTTTCTGAAGGAACGTCAGGGTGCCTCTGCTGGTGTGTTGACTTCTCAGGCTGCAAGAAGTAGTGATGATGCTGGGGTTGCAGGGTCAGGTGTTTCAGGCACTGTTCACCCAGAAGATAGTGTGTCACAGGTGGGGCATGGACCTGCATCAGTCGTTTCTAGGGTCTCTATAGGGTCTGCATCCGAGTCCATTCGCTTGGAGAGAGCTATGGAAGAGGCTAAAATGGCGGGCCTGAGGGCCAAGGCTGGATTTCTCAAGGAGAAACAGGAAATCATTAAACAAGAGATGCTGCTGGCTATGAAGAAGGAGGAGTTTGAATTGAAGACACAGATGGCTGAGTCAGATGCAAGACATCAGGAGCTTGGGCGTTTGCAAGCTGAGATGGAAGACACACCTACCATCAACATCAAACCTATCACTGATCCTCTGACATTCACTCTTCCTCCAGCTCCCCAACCCACCCAACCTTCAGTGGGGCGTTCAACCGACAGCCTTCATCCTGTGGTTGGTTGTGTTCCGACCCGTCCCCAACAGGATGGCTTTTCTGAGCAACTTCTTCTGCGTCAGGTTGAACTTTCGGAGACTATGTTGGAACAAAGCAGACGAAGCCTTCTTCCTAAGTCTGAGATCCCCAAGTTCGCGGGTGACGTTACAAAATATCACTCCTTTATCAGAGCGTTTGATGCCAAGATCGGCAACAGGTCGAGAGGAGAAGCTTCACTTCTTGGAACAGTTAACAATAGGCAGACCTCGTCAGATCGTTAGCAGTTGTTTGTTGATGAACTCCTGTGATGGATATAGGGAAGCACGACTCCTGCTGGAGAAGCGCTACGGTGATGTGACCAGAGCTGTGGGCGCGTACGTCGACAAGGCCCTGGCCTGGCCTGTGATCAAGTCAGATGATGTCGAAGGCTTGGATCAATTCGCCGTCTTTCTGACTACATGTAAAAATGCCATGTCTGGCATGTCAGCTTCCTCTAGAGAGCTCGATCACCCAAGGACCATGCGACAGCTCCTGGAAAAACTTCCCTTCTCCATGCAGGATAGGTGGCGCCGCGTGGCAGACAACATTGGTGAGCGTGAGAGCAGAGTGGTGGAATTCTCGGACTTGGCTTCATTCCTGGAGTCTGAGGCCAGGGTGCAGTCAAGCCCACAGTTTGGTCGACACATGTTCCCAGGTGAAACGCGAGCTCAGAGATCACTGCTCCGAGGAGTGATGCCGACTGCTCCGAGGAGTGATGCCGAAAGAGCCTTCAGCTCGGCGCCGACGATCCAAGATGGACCCTGTCTGTTCTGCAGAGGAGGTCATGCCACGACTGGATGTGACGCGTTCTGCGGTAGACCTACCGAGGAGAAGCGAGAGTTCATCATGAGGAACGGTCTGTGCTTCAAATGCCTCACTAGGGGTCATCTCGCCCGTGAGTGTACCGAGTCGATGGGCCCGGTTCGTGTCACTACGGGAATGTCTTTGACATCGAACAAGGGACTACCTGTAGTCGCAGTGAAGCTTCGCCATGAGAATCACGTCTTGGAAACCTATGCATTCCTTGACAGTGGAAGTTCGGCGTCGTTCTGCAAGCGCAGTCTGCTCCCTCGACTCGGTATTGACAAACCAGTCGACGTTCTGTTATCTTTGACGACGCTAGGGAAGGAGGACCAGAAGCTGACTTCAGAAGTAGTGCATGGTCTGACAGTTGGAGACATCAACGAAAACTGGTGTACAGCGCTTCCGCCGCTATACACTCTCGACAGCATACCCGTGTCGCCAGACGACATACCAACCCAGGAGGATGTTGCTCAATGGAGCCACCTGGCCGGGATTGAAGTTCCGAGCATCGAAGGTGAGGTTGGCTGCTAATCGGAGTGAACGTACCGTTAGCTACAGAACCGATGAATGTGATTCCGAGTCAGCATGGTGGTCCATTCGCTGTGCAAACAAGGCTCGGCTGGGTGGTAAATGGTCCCATCCGGCACAGGAAGGAAGCTGAGGTGAAGGCAACTGCTCATCGGATCCAGTTGGAACGAGTCAGTGCCTCCTACCACGAGGGATTCGAGAATCTGGCTGTCGACGAGGTCGGCATGTCAGTGGATGACAAGAAATGGGTCCAGAAAGTGGATGCCTCCTGCGCTCTTAAGGACGGCAAGTACATAATTGGTCTTCTCTCAGAGACGAAGATGGTCTGCCGAACAACCGCCAGATGGCGCTTCGCAGGTTAGAAGGCTTGAAGAAAAGGCTGAGGGATCACGATTACTCCAAACGTTATAGGGCAGTCATCGAGAACATGATTGCGAAGAACCACGCCGAGAGGGTACCCGAATGTGACCTAAATCGCGACGATGGAAGGGTCTGGTTCATTCCTCACCACGGGGTAATTCAACCAAGGAAAGAAAAACTCAGGGTAGTGTTTGACTGTGCAGCGAGATATCGAGAACATAGCCTCAACAGTCGCCTCCTTCAAGGTCCAAACTTGACAAATCATCTGACAGATGTGCTGATTAGATTCAGGCAAGGCTCCGTCGCGTTCATGGCGGACGTTGAGGAAATGTGTTATCAGGTTAGAGTTCCTGAGGTTGACAGAGATCTCCTCCGGTTCTTCTGGTGGGATGGTGGTGACACCACGCTTCCCGTCAGGAGTACAGAATGACGGTTCATCTCTTCGGAGCGTCGTCCTCTCCGAGCTGCGCTAACTACGCGCTCAGGATAACGGCAGTGGAACAAGCTGACGAATCATGCGCTGCTGCTGCTCTGGCAGTGGCGGAGAATTTCTACGTCGACGACATCCTGAAGGCGTCGGAAACGACTGAAGAGGCGAAGAAGATGGCGCTTGATCTTAGATGCCTTCTGGCCAAGGGCGGGTTCAGGCTTACGAAGTTCGTGAGTAACGAAAGAGAGGTGCTCGAGTCCATCCAAGGGAGGAATGGGGTCCTAAGCTGCGCGATTTGGATCTGGATAACGACCAGCTGCCTGCTGATCGTGCTCTTGGTGTCTATTGGTGCGTTGATTCAGACTCCCTGGGATTTCACGTTGGGGAGAGTCAGTGGGAAGCCTGCACGAGGAGGACGATGCTGTCTACGCTTGGAAGGATGTATGATCCGATGGGCATGGTTGCTCCAGTGATTCTACAGGGGAGAGTCATTCTCCAGGAGGCAACGAGACTCGGACTGAGTTGGGACCAAGAAGTTCCGCCCGATATCCGTCGGTGCTGGCAAGAGTGGGTGTCTGATCTACCACAGTTGTCTGATGTCAAGGTGGAACGTTGCATCAAGCCGGACGGGTTTGGCGAACTGAAGACTGCCCAGCTGCATCATTTCTGCGACGCTAGCTCCAGCGGCTTCGGCACCGTATCCTTCCTGCGCTTGGAAAATGTCAAGGGAGATGTGCACTGCGCGTTTGTATTCGGGAAATCCAGACTGGCTCCGATCAAGAGCATCACCGTACCACGCTTGGAGCTGTCAGCTGCCACGCTTGCCGTCAAGGTGAGCTATATGCTGCAGAAGGCCATTCAATTTCCGATATCAGCAGTGTGGTTTTGGACCGACAGCTCTACGGTACTGCGTTACATTCGGAACGAGTCATCACGCTTTCACGTTTTCGTCGCTAATCGTCTGGCGGTAATCCACGACGGTTCTCGTGTCTCGGAGTGGAGATTCGTAGACGGTTCGTTGAATCCTGCAGATGACGCTTCCCGAGGTCTGAGTGGGGGAACATTCACTGCCAGCAGGCGTTGGTTCAGAGGGCCCGATTTCCTGTGGAGATCAGAGAGCGAATGGCCTTCGACTCCGGAGGGCTTCGACCGGATCACAGAATACGATCCAGAAACGAAACACGTCGCCCTCGCTACTGTGGTGTCAGAAAGGATCGATCCGCTTGACAAGCTCATGGCACACTATTCCAGCTGGTTCAGACTGAAGAAGGCCGTCTCGTGGATACTCCGCGTGAAGAAGATGCTGTTGGAGA
>JAXIVJ010005788.1:2500-71550 GCA_036785665.1 Chirona hameri
ACTTCGACCGAATAGCTGCAAAGAAATAAGCTTCTGAAAACCATGGCTACGGTCGGGCCACTCATACGTGGATTGTATCCCCTAGTTGACGGAAGACCTTGCTCCGCTCGGTAATAAATCGGTTTATGCCGGATCCTATTCCTGACCTAGGAAATATATCCAGTCAAAAGCTTCGGACTAAATTTATAAATAAAATATGCAAGCCATATCGTTCAAGTTCTGCCCAAATGTTTTCGAAGTTTGCAAACCGATGTAGTTTTCGGACAACTACTTCATTCATTACTCCAAGTACATGAGCTACTTCATCCGCATCCGTTTCGGCCAGCTGTCCACAAACGACTACCCCGCATAACGAGCCAGCGGTAGTCACCGGTTCCGGGGCGATCCGTCCTCCAGGTACAGTTACGGGCAGCCCGGGTGGGCCAGCATGCAGAACAGTAAGATGCGCTAAGCTTATGCAGAAGATAGGAAAAACACGCCAGTGATGTTGCCTTGTATCGCACCACCCACCTCCTAAATATCTATCAAGCCTTGACCCTGACCCCCATGGTCACCGAGCCAGTGTCTCCCGAGAGCAAAAAGCCAGTCACGTGGCAGCCGGGTGCGCATATAAATTCTGATATTCACGGCATATTAAGAATAATTATAATTGCAGTCTATTGTGATCATGGATCAACGCGAAATTTGCCTACGATAGTGCGACCCTACATCCCACTAACATGCCAAATTTCGCGGTTTTGACTGCAAGGTGCGCGGAGTTATTAAGCAATCGGATGACATCCGAACGGACAGACGGACAGGTGGCTGCCACTTCTTAGAATTAGTATGAAATAGCTTTCTATGTAACACGAATAACTAGGATATGTATCCCAAACAGTGATGACCGAATCGCCTGGCCGTGCCCATCGCATATAGTCGTTTGAACAATATACCATGAAGATTTCCGAAGAAGTTATTGTTTTTCATCTATCACCCGTTATAGTTTCAAATAGAAGAAAAAAATGAAGCTGGTAGTTACAACTAAAAATTGCGTTCCGAAGTAAAAATTATAAGGTAACAACTTATTGTCTTTCACATTGTCGCAAACCGTGCTGATGGTTCATTTGGGACTTCGCCCCCCCCCCCCCCCGCACTTAAAAATCCGTGGCGACGCCCCTGGTAACTCCGTCAGTCAGGGAGGACAGGTCTCACTCCGTCAGTCAGGTAGGACAGGTCTCACTCCGTCAGTCAGGGAGGACAGGCGTCACTCCGTCAGTCAGGGAGGACAGACGTCACTCCGTCAGTCAGGGAGGACAGGCGTCACTCCGTCAGTCAGGGAGGACAGGTATCACTCCGTCAGTCAGGGAGGACAGGTATCACTCCGTCAGTCAGGGAGGACAGGCGTCACTCCGTCAGTCAGGGAGGACAGGCGTCACTCCGTCAGTCAGGGAGGACAGATCGCACTCCGTCAGTCATGGAGGACAGGCGTCACTCCGTCAGTCAGGGCGGATAGGTCTCACTCCGTCAGTCAGGGAGGACAGACGTCACTCCGTCAGTCAGGGAGGACAAGTATCACTCCGTCAGTCAGGGAGGACAGACGTCACTCAGTCAGTCAGGGAGGATAGGCGTCACTCCGTCAGGCAGGGAGGACAGATGTCACTCCGTCAGTCAGAGAGGATAGGTGTCACTCCGTCAGTCAGGGAGGACAGGCGTCACTCCGTCAGTCAGGGAGGGTAGATCTCACTCCGTCAGTCAGGGGGGGCAGGCGTCACTCCGTCAGTCAGAGAGGACAGACGTCACTCCGTCAGTCAGGGAGGACAGGCGTCACTCCGTCAGTCAGGGAGGATAGGTCTCACTCCGTCAGTCAGGGAGGACATGTATCACTCCGTCAGTCCGGGAGGACAGGCGTCACTCCGTCAGTCACTCCGTCAGTCAGGGAGGATATGTCTCACTCCGTCAGTCAGGGAGGACAGGTATCACTCCGTCAGTCAGGGAGGACAGGCCTCACTCCGCCAGTCAGGGAGGACAGGTCTCACTCCGTCAGTCAGGGAGGACAGGCATCACTCCGTCAGTCAGGGAGGATAGGTATCACTCCGTCAGTCAAGGAGGATAGGCGTCACTCCGCCAGTCAGGGATGATAGGTTTCACTCCGTCAGTCAAGGAGGATAGGCGTCACTCCGTCAGTCAGGGATGATAGGTCTCACTCCGTCAGTCAGGGAGGACAGGCGTCACTCTGTCAGTCAGGGAGGATAGGTCTCACTCCGTCAGTCACTCCGTCAGTCAAGGAGGACAGACGTCACTCCGTCAGTCAGGGAGGATAGGCGTCACTCCGTCAGTCAGGGGGGCAGGCGTCACTCCGTCAGTCAGAGAGGACAGACGTCACTCCGTCAGTCAGGGAGGACAGGCGTCACTCCGTCAGTCAGGGAGGACAGGTCTCACTCCGTCAGTCAGGGAGGACATGTATCACTCCGTCAGTCCGGGAGGACAGGCGTCACTCCGTCAGTCACTCCGTCAGTCAGGGAGGATATGTCTCACTCCGTCAGTCAGGGAGGACAGGTATCACTCCGTCAGTCAGGGAGGACAGGCCTCACTCCGCCAGTCAGGGAGGACAGGTCTCACTCCGTCAGTCAGGGAGGACAGGTATCACTCCGTCAGTCAGGGAGGATAGGTATCACTCCGTCAGTCAAGGAGGATAGGCGTCACTCCGCCAGTCAGGGATGATAGGTTTCACTCCGTCAGTCAAGGAGGATAGGCGTCACTCCGTCAGTCAGGGATGATAGGTCTCACTCCGTCAGTCAGGGAGGACAGGCGTCACTCTGTCAGTCAGGGAGGATAGGTCTCACTCCGTCAGTCACTCCGTCAGTCAGGGAGGACAGACGTCACTCCGTCAGTCAGGGAGGATATACGTCACTCCGTCAGTCAGGGAGGACAGGCGTCACTCCGTCAGTCAGGGAGAACAGACGTCACTCTGTCAGTCAGGGAGGACAGGCGTCACTCCATCAGTCAGGGAGGATAAGTCTCACTCCGTCAGTCAGGGAGGACAGGCGTCACTCCGTCAGTCAGGGAGGACAGACGTCACTCTGCCAGTCAGGGAGGATAGGTATCACTCCGTCAGTCAGGGAGGACAGGCGTCACTCCGTCAGTCAGGGAGGACAGGCGTCACTCCGTCAGTCAGGGAGGACAGGTATCACTCCGTCAGTCAGGGAGGACAGGCGTCACTCAGTCAGTCAGGGAGGATAGGCGTCACTCCGTCAGGCAGGGAGGACGGACGTCACTCCGTCAGTCAGGGAGGATAGATCTCACTCCGTCAGTCAGGGAGGATAGGTCTCACTTCGTCAGTCACTTCGTCAGTTAGGGAGGATAGGTCTCACTCCGCCAGTCAGGGAGAACAGGTATCACTCCGTCAGTCCGGGAGGGCAGGCGTCACTCCGTCAGTCACTCCGTCAGTCAGGGAGGATATGTATCACTCCTTCAGTCAGGGAGGACAGGTATCACTCCGTCAGTCAGGGAGGACAGGTCTCACTCCGTCAGTCAGGGAGGACAGGTATCACCCCGTCAGTCAGGGAGGACAGACGTCACTCCGTCAGTCAGGGAGGACAGACGTCACTCCGTCAGTCACTCCGCCAGTCAGGGAGGATAGGTCTCACTCCGTCAGTCAGGGAGGATAGGTCTCACTCCGTCAGTCACTCCGTCAGTCAGGGAGGATAGGTCTCACTCCGTCAGTCAGGGAGGACAGGTATCACTCCGTCAGTCCGGGAGGACAGACTTCACTCCGTCAGTCAGGGAGGAAAGACGTCACTCCGTCAGTCAAGGAGGACAGGTCTCACTACGCCAGTCAGGGAGGACAGGTCTCACTCCGTCAGTCACTCCGTCAGTCAGGAAGGACAGACGTCACTCCGTCAGTCAGGGAGGAAAGACGTCACTCCGTCAGTCAGGGAGGTAGGTATCACTCCGTCAGTCAGGGAGGACAGACGTCACTCCGTCAGTCAGGGAGGACAGGCGTCACTCCGTCAGTCAGGGATGATAGGTATCACTCCGTCAGTCAGGGAGGATAGGTCTCACTCCGTCAGTCACTCCGTCAGTCAGGGAGGATAGGTCTCACTCCGTCAGTCAGGGAGGACAGGTATCACTCCGTCAGTCAGGGAGGGCAGACGTCACTCAGTCAGTCAGGGAAAATAGACGTCACTCCGTCAGTCCGGGAGGACAGGCGTCATCGCAGGACGGTGACCGGCTATTCTATTGGCCGTAACTTCTCCCCTCAGACTCGTCGTGGCCGGCCTCCAAGTTGGGCCGCACAGCCGCAGCTGCCGCCGGGCGAGCTGCCGCAGCTGCCGCCGGGCGAGCTGCCGCAGCTGCCGGCACGGAATACCGAGCAGGCGGTGCGGTACGCCGGCTGACCTGACCCGTCCGGCATCGATTGAGGCGCTCGATTTTCGTCACGTTCTCATGCCCATTGCCAGGGGCCGGAACAAGCCACAGCGCACTGCTCCGAGACGAATTTCCAGCAGCCGCCTGAGAGAGCTTCACATTTTGAGTTCGGTGTTGGTATTCACATGGGTTTTATTTTGCGTCCTTATTTCAGTATCGGTTTATATCATAGGGTATTTTGTACAATGATGTTTTGAAAGTGCTTACTTATTTCAGTGTCGGTTTATATCATAGGGTATTTTGTACAATGATGTTTTGAAAGTGCTTACATATTTCAGTATCGATTTATATCATAGGGTATTTTGTACAATGATGCTTTGAAAGTGCTTACATATTCCTGGTCTCGCTATTGGTCTGACCATTTCCAGGCGAGCGGTATTGAGCTCTCAGCGGTATTGCCATGCAGTTCACAAATGATACAGCAACGAACAGCAATCGTCCTGTTTCCGGTTAGAGTTCGAATGAGATGTCATCAGCTGCATGTTTCATGGCTAATCATAATTGTATACGATGGACGTTGAATTTCAAGACATTTAAAAGGATCTCCCGTCTTTTATCCGTCGTAGTTCATGAGGACATGATGACACGGCTTATCGTGCATGACATGTCTACCTTTTCAATTACACTATGAAGTGAATGGCGCGCAATGAATGTCGTAGCAGAAGAGGAATTGAATACGAAACTCAACGTGCAATGCCTCATGAAATATCATAAAAATTCGCCCAATCATGTCATTCATTGTCCTGGTGCTCCGGGAACCATTCCATCCATCTTCATGCAATCGAACATTCATGCAAAGGATCACTAAATAACCTAGCCAGCATCATAAAACCTCAGAACAGCCCTAAAGTGACCCACTCCACCCCTCCCCCCCCCCCCCCCCCCCGCGCGCGCTCGCCCCACGCGCCACCCGCCGCAGCCAGCGTCAATCGCCTGCCTGTCGCCCCGCCACGGCAACACCACGGACACCCCGCACGCAAACCCCGCACGGCCCCACGTCATGCGACACACGTCAGCAGCGTCACGGGGCGTCACGGGGCGTCACGGGGCGTCACGGCCGGCGCCGGGCCGGGTCACTCACGGAGGAGGAGGCGTGGTCCCTGTGGTCGTCCATGCCGGCGGGGGGCGGCGGCCGGACGCCAGCCTGCGCTGCCCGGGCACGGCCGCACTGCCGCCGCCGCGCGGCCATGACCGGACAGCCAGCGCCGCCGCCGCCGCCGCCGCTCCGCCGCCGCCGCCGGGAGATCGATACCGACGCCGGGAGACGGCCGGACGGAGCAGTCAGAGGAGGCAGAGGGTGCGGAGGAGGCAGAGGGGTGCGGAGGAGACAGAGGGTGCGGAGGAGACAGAGGAGGAAGAGGAGGCAGATTGTGCGGAGGAGGCAGAGGGTGCGGAGGAGGCAGAGGGTGCGGAGGAGGCAGAGGGTGCGGAGGAGGCAGAGGGTGCGGAGGAGGTAGAGGGTGCGGAGGAGACAGAGGAGGAAGAGGAGGCAGATTGTGCGGAGGAGGCAGAGGAGGCAGAGGAGGCAGAGGAGGCAGAGGAGGCAGAGGAGGCAGAGGAGGAAGAGAAGGCAGAGGAGGCAGAGGAGGCAGAGGAGGCAGAGGAGGCAGAGGAGGCAGAGGAGGCAGAGGAGGCAGAGGAGGCAGAGGAGGAAGAGGTGGCAGAGCAAGGAGACACACCGGGCAGAGCAGGCAGAGGGGACATAATGTGGAATAGCGCCGGGCAGAGGGGGTAGAGCAGGAAGACTACCGGGCAGAGAAGACATAACGCAGAGGCGTGCCGTGCAGAGAAGACATAACGCAGAGGCGTGCCGTGCAGAGCAGGCAGAGCGCGGAGACGTGTGGGGCAGAGCAGGCAGAGCGCGGAGACGTGTGGGGCAGAGCAGGCAGAGCGCGGAGACGTGTGGGGCAGAGCAGGCAGAGCGTGGAGACGTGTGGGGCAGAGCAGGCAGAGCGCGGAGACGTGTGGGGCAGAGCAGGCAGAGCGCGGAGACGTGTGGGGCAGAGCAGGCAGAGCGCGGAGACGTGTGGGGCAGAGCAGGCAGAGCGCGGAGACGTGTGGGGCAGAGCAGGCAGAGCGCGGAGACGTGTGGGGCAGAGCAGGCAGAGCGCGGAGACGTGTGGGGCAGAGCAGGCAGAGCGCGGAGACGTGTGGGGCAGAGCAGGCAGAGCGCGGAGACGTGTGGGGCAGAGCAGGCAGAGCGCGGAGACGTGTGGGGCAGAGCAGGCAGAGCGCGGAGACGTGTGGGGCAGAGCAGGCAGAGCGCGGAGACGTGTGGGGCAGAGCAGGCAGAGCGTGGAGACGGGTGGGGCAGAGCAGGCAGAGCGCGGAGACGTGTGGGGCAGAGCAGGCAGAGTGGGAAGACGTGTGGGGCAGAGCAGGCAGAGTGGGGAGACGTGTGGGGCAGAGCAGGCAGAGCGCGGAGACGTGTGGGGCAGAGCAGGCAGAGCGCGGAGACGTGTGGGGCAGAGCAGGCAGAGCGCGGAGACGTGTGGGGCAGAGCAGGCAGAGCGCGGAGACGTGTGGGGCAGAGCAGGCAGAGCGCGGAGACGTGTGGGGCAGAGCAGGCAGAGCGCGGAGACGTGTGGGGCAGAGCAGGCAGAGTGGGAAGACGTGTGGGGCAGAGCAGGCAGAGTGGGGAGACGTGTGGGGCAGAGCAGGCAGAGCGCGGAGACGTGTGGGGCAGAGCAGGCGGAGCGTGGAGACGTGTGGGGCAGAGCAGGCAGAGCTCGGATACGTGTGGGGCAGAGCAGGCAGAGCTCGGAGATGTGTGGGGCAGAGTAAGGCAGAGCGCGGAGACGTGTGGGGCAGAGCAGGCAGAGCGTGGAGACGTGTGGGGCAGAGCAGGCAGAGCTCGGAGACGTGTGGGGCAGAGCAGGCAGAGCTCGGAGATGTGTGGGGCAGAGTAAGGCAGAGCGCGGAGACGTGTGGGGCAGAGTAAGGCAGAGCGCGGAGACGTGTGGGGCAGAGCAGGCAGAGCGCGGAGACGTGTGGGGCAGAGCAGGCAGAGCGCGGAGACGTGTGGGGCAGAGCAGGCAGAGCGCGGAGACGTGTAGGGGCAGAGCAGGCAGAGTGGGGAGACGTGTGGGGTAGAGCAGGCAGAGCGCGGAGACGTGTGGGGCAGAGCAGGCAGAGCGCGGAGACGTGTGGGGCAGAGTAGGCAGAGCGCGGAGACGTGTGGGGCAGAGTAGGCAGAGCGCGGAGACGTGTGGGGCAGAGCAGGCAGAGCGCGGAGACGTGTGGGGCAGAGCAGGCAGAGCGCGGAGACGTGTGGGGCAGAGCAGGCAGAGCGCGGAGACGTGTGGGGCAGAGCAGGCAGAGCGCGGAGACGTGTGGGGCAGAGTAGGCAGAGCTCGGAGACGTGTGGGGCAGAGCAGGCAGAGTGGGGCAGCGAAGGACGGAGTGAGGTATGCTAGGACACCGTAGAGCTGGATATATACATTGAGTGGAAAAGAAAGGGAAGGACAGGCAACGTCGTATAGACCAGTGCAGAAGGGCAAGGAAGCAAGGCAAGGCAGCAAGGCAAGGCAGCAAGGCAAGGCAGCAAGGCAAGGCAGCAAGGCAAGGCAGCAAGGCAAGGCAGCAAGGCAAGGCAGCAAGGCAAGGCAGCAAGGCAAGGCAGCAAGGCAAGGCAGCAAGGCAAGGCAGCAAGGCAAGGCAGCAAGGCAAGGCAGCAAGGCAAGGCAGCAAGGCAAGGCAGCAAGGCAAGGCAGCAAGGCTTAGCAGCAAGGCAAGGCAGCAAGGCTTAGCAGCAAGGCAAGGCAGCAAGGCAAGGCAGCAAGGCAAGGCAGCAAGGCAAGGCAGCAAGGCAAGGCAGCAAGGCTTAGCAGCAAGGCAAGGCAGCAAGGCAATGCAGCAAGGCTTAGCAGCAAGGCAAGGCAGCAAGGCAAGGCAGCAAGGCAAGGCAGCAAGGCAAGGGCAGCAAGGCAAGGCAGCAAGGCAAGGCAGCAAGGCAAGGCAGCAAGGCAATGCAGCAAGGCAAGGCAGCAAGGCAAGGCAGCAAGGCAAGGCAGCAAGGCAAGGCAGCAAGGCAAGGCAGCAAGGCAAGGCAGCAAGGCAAGGCAGCAAGGCTTAGCAGAGGGGGAGGGAAAAGGGTGAGTAGGGCAGCGTCGGACAAATTCGGGAACGGAAGGACAGATTAGGGAAGCGTGGGATAAATTTGGACAGAGTAGCCGGAGCAGCAGGGCCTCCCGTAAGTAAGAAACTGGGTGGGCAAATGCCCACCCAGTGCAGTGGCGAGAATTTTCCCACCCGGTTGTAAACTATGAAATTACGGGCATCCGTAATTTCCCGTCCCCTCTCGGTGACCAAAAACCAGCAAAAGAACCAGTCTGGCATGGGTACAGTCAATGTTTCCTGTTGGAAGCATTTGTATGCGCATGGAAAGACAATAATCTGCTTATTTCAGAGTTCGCCACGGACCGGGCTGGCCCTATGAGCCATGTGCCGGGCCTGGGCCAGGCCTCAACTTTAAGGAAATCACCGGGCTCTGGGCAGGCCTGGGCTGATAATTTTGAAGTAATGCGCTGTAATTGAAGTAATAGTTTAACCAGCAGTTCACTTACACAGCAACACACTGTTGCTGTGGCTGTGTTTTTGTTTTGTTGGTATAGTTGGTTCATTGTTTCACATTTATAGTATACAAGTAAATATGCTAGGATAATTATTGCAAATTTTCTGAAAATAATTATATGCTTAATCAGAACGGGCCGTACCGGGCCTGGGCCTCAATATTATGAATGTGACCGGGCCTGATCCAGACCTGGGCTTGGTGTTCATGGACCTGGGCCGGGCCGGGCTGGAGGTTGGTGGGCCCGTGGCGAACACCGCTCTGTTTACAAACAAATTCGTTTTAGCGCTTGTTGTTGGTGGTGTTGGTCATGAGGCCTGACTGGCCATGACCTTGGCACTGGTTTTGCCTCCACGTGGTTTCACCCATTTCTTCTTCCATGCCGCCCAGGTCAACAGTGTAAATTGGGCCTCCGGCCATCCGGAAAAAAAAACGAAGTTTGCTTACCACCACAGTTCAAGTTTGACCATGCCAACTTCTTCAAGAAACTTTGTCTGTGCGTACCTGGAAGCCAAGGGCCGGCGCATGCGGGATCCGGATGGATCAACATACCAAAAGCGCGAGTTTGTGGCGAAATTCTTTCGCGAGACGGGCGACGTGTAGGAGGGGATTCCATCACAGAGAAAACCTAGGGATTCGAGTCATTATTCTAGTCATTCATTATGATCTGGGTAGCTGTTACGCAGATATACACAGTGCAGTCGCTGCTGTACTAACTGCTGCACTGGACATCCCTCATTACTGTGTGATTTGGGGATTTTCTGAGTTCAGATATAATATAATAAATACGGTTCATCGTGTTCCCCTCATTTTGTATTTGTGTTCACGATCTCAGCGCCTTTCCATGCAAGACGGTTTATTCCAGCAGTCAGATTAAGGTGGATGCAAAGTTAAAACCACACATCCACGCTAAAAAGTAGAGACAGTGAAAATTTAAAGGGAATAGTTCACCTTTAACATGGGGTTTTGAATTGAGATAGCAGATTTGTAGAGCAGATCTCAAAATGGGTTGTGGTGAAAGAATTACCTCCCTACGTTAAGTAATTTCGACACAGGTCTAGTGGACCCGGTTTCATGTCCGCTGTTCCGGGCCACGGTCGGGACATGAACGCTCGCCGCCGGAGGCAGGTACACTCTCTGGCACGAAGTCTTTCATCACGACGCCTCGTTAATATCCGCTCAGTCGCCCGGGCGGTGTGGCGTCCCCTTGTCAGAGACTGTACTTGGCGTTAGGCGGAGCGGGGCGGAGCCAGAACGCCAGCTGCTATCGTACGATTTCTCGTGAAATAGAAAGAAAATCTTACTTCTTTCTCCACATGTATCCATCAGTTGTCCAAACCAAAGTCATATTCGCAGTTTTGAGCTCAAGATGCACCGTATGGTTGAATTTCAAGACAACTTTCAAGGTGACCTATTCCCTTTAAAGGTCAGGGGGAAAACACTCCGCCGGCCTACATGCTTGTAAACTGTTTCAGCACGGAATCATTGCTGCGGCGATACTGGCCAGAGTTCCGCGTTTCGGTGTCATGTGGTCGCTTCGAACGCAGCTATACTTCTTCGTGTTCGGGCCACGGGAACTCCGGTCAGCAGCAGATAAAATGGTATAGGCGAAGAACTGAGCAGAGGGGCGCCTGGCAATGATGCCCTCACAACTCCATTGTAACCAGAGAGAAGCCTCTCAAATCCCAGAAGTAAACCGAGAAGCCTTAGAAAATTGGTAACAGAAGAGAAAATACTCAGTTATTGAAATATGTCACTAACAGGCGTAGTTACTAACGGCAAGTAATCAGTTGTGGAATATGTTTTTGTTTTTTGCCCTCGAAGCGGCGCGAACAATTATTCTGCCCAGATTTAATTAATGGGAAATAACGACCATTTTTCCCAAAAATAGAGTTATTACTTAAAATTGATACCCGAGACCAAAATATATTTTAAATTGATCACATTTTGCATATAAACTTTCCTACCGAAAGATATATCAAGTTAAAGTTGATAAGCGTTCCACGCTTATAACGGTCGGTACTCACAAGTACTTGATAACGAATTCACCGTCCGAGCTAAAATTAGCCTGCCTACGCATTGTTATTTATCATGAAGGTATATAATATGTTGCATGCACTCTATCTTTTGCGAATATGTACCAAACTCCTATAAAAGTCAACACAAATTTGAAAAAGTGTATTGAAATCGACTGTTTAGTTTGGCCCCGGATGGCGATCTATTTAGTGTTCTCCATTCATTAAAAAAAAATGGATGTTTTCTCCACGATTTGTTTGCATACATGTATTCCATACATTGTAATCTACTCATGAAACATTTATCTGAACCGTTTTTCCGTAATCAATCAATAAACATCTTAGAAATCCGTGATGCATTCGGCGGATTAAAGGAAATAGTTCACTTTCAACATGGGGTTTTGAACTGAGATAGCATTTTAGTAGCCCGTGTTGGGAAACCCCTATCAGCAAGTTTTCTTGACTGAAAAGACTCCAGCCGAATATATTGGATTTTTTGGCGAAGGAATGCGGTGCTGACGACAGAATGCGGTACTGACGATGGCCTGGGCAGAGGCTATACCATCAGCCAATCAGCTTGTAGCTGGTGCTAGCAAGCGAACCGCCGGCCGCCGGTTGGCACTTCTCTAATGAGAGTATATCCTTACGCGACTACTTTCGAATCTGATTGGCTGAACCATTGTTTTCATTCGCGTGACGTCAGAACTCTGACTCAGAGAGTATGAATATAGTTTTGATATAATTAATAATGTACGACCTTCTGTCCTGAATCGGCGCGATGTATGGCCATTTTTGACAATATAAAAAAAATTGAATTAAAAAATATAATAAATTCGTGTTTGGAAAAAAATGTTCCAAGGTGAACTATTTCCTTTAACTTGGCCCCCTACGACGACTTATTTAGTGTATGCGATTTGTTGAGAGGTAATTCAACAACGTTGAACATATTGATACAAAAGCGCTAGCGATATGTTGCGTTTCCAATAGTGGAGGGAAAACACCGAACATGAACTCCGAAAAATTATATGTCCTTGCTTTTAATTTTTCCAAACTTCCAACTTTGAATTAGGGAATAATTGTATTTAATTCTTAAACTTAGATCACATAATGTATATACCCTAGCCTAAGCAATTGTTAACTAAATAAAAAGGTCGTTATTTTTCTTTAATAATTAATTAGTTTGATTCACAGATTTGATATAAAATGGACATTGACTCCATTTTTAACAGAGAAAAATAATGCCTACGAATATAATAGACTGGTACGACCGGTTTAGCTCCCTTTATACTAGGTTTTAATTTGATACATGAATCATGATTACTATTTGATAACCCTAAATATTCCAAGTGGCTTGGGGCGCTGGCAATATTCGCTGGTTGCAAGGTGTATAAGGAAGATTTTGTTCATGTAGGGTCTAGAAGAAAAATCTGCACATAACTGTCCTGAAACGTCAAAAGTATTAATATTGAGAAGAAATTGACAGCCACATTACAATTGCGCCGCCAAGAGGCGCGAAATTTGAGGTTTTGGAAGGCTGGAGCACTATTTTGCTATTTGAATCAGACTGTAGGGGTATCACGAGGAAATGAGACTGGAGCAAAAGGGAGGACCCAAAAACAGGTTGCCCTTAGGGCTGAAGGGGTCTCCTGGAGCCGCCGGTTCCCCCTCCCCATAATCTATGCCCGCGACGCCAAAATGCCCACCCGGTCCAAAATCCTTACGGGAGGCCCTGCGGAGGAGCAGGACAGATTAGAGGAGAGCAGGCCGAATAGGGCAATAGGTTTAGACTTTAGAATGGTTGACAGGGTTTCTCATCGGACAGAGTATAGCACGAATTCCAACAACAACAACAACAAAAACAGTACATTAAGGTAAAGGGGAGAGAGGGGAGGGAGGGGGAAGGAGGGAGGGAGGTAGAAAGTGAAGTCACCTCACACTAGAAGACGTACTACTTGTGCTGTAGCAGGTGAAAGTCAAGTGGCATTTAAAGGTCAGGGATACATACGCTATTGCTGACCAAGTTATCGGAAGCAGGCTTCCGAAAATCATTCAAAATTTATCCCAGACTGAATGTCAACTTAAGATATGTATTTACAGCTCAGCTACTCCGGAACGAGTGGGAATTTGGTGACGGTGTCGCGACTCAGTGCTTCCTGGTGTCGGATTTTGTGACGGCTCAGTGCTTCCTGGTGTCGGTGGGTGTCAACTTTCAACTGGTGCTCGGTTATGCTTGGTAATGAGATGCAGCGGGAAGCGGTATAAGTTACCATCGGCCGTCCAAAGCAGCCATCGGCGATAGCCCTCGAACGCTGGCCCCGCATCGGTCAGCGACCTTGTGAGGTTGGTTGATGCTGAGTTGATCCATTGGTAGCATATCTCGCATTACATATTGTACCGCTGTGTAGGTGGACGCATTTACGCTGTACCTGATAGATAGTTCAAGGCCTTGTTTTCGGTGATAACTTTCAATTGGTGTTGGTAAGCTGTCGCAGTAGTTGTCTCAGTTGTCTGAAATTGTCTCAGAGGCCCTCCCGGGTGCGGGTTAAAATAAGATCAATGCTTTTAACAACATTTGATATGCACTTCCGAAGTTCAAAATTTATCCATGGACAGACCTGCCCAAGGCTGCATAACGACCCGCCCATGCACGCCGGTGTTTCTGGTCCGATTCGTTTATCTGCTGCAGCTTCTTTCGCGACGCAGCCGGCACTCTCTTGATGATTACCTGTACCGTTTTTACCGGCCTGGCTGACGATGGTTAAGGCCAGTCAGGTCACCAGCCTGCTGTTACCGGCCTGGCTGACGATGGTTAAGGCCAGTCAGGTCGCCAGCCTGCTGTTACCGGCCTGGCTGACGATGGTTAAGGCCAGTCAGGTCACCAGCCTGTTGTTACCGGCCTGGCTGACGATGGTTAAGGCCAGTCAGGTCACCAGCCTGTTGTTACCGGCCTGGCTGACGATGGTTAAGGCCAGTCAGGTCACCAGCCTGTTGTTACCGGCCTGGCTGACGATGGTTAAGGCCAGTCAGGTCACCAGCCTGTTGTTACCGGCCTGGCTGACGATGGTTAAGGCCAGTCAGGTCACCAGCCTGTTGTTACCGGCCTGGCTGACGATGGTTAAGGCCAGTCAGGTCACCAGCCTGTTGTTACCGGCCTGGCTGACGATGGTTAAGGCCAGTCAGGTCACCAGCCTGTTGTTACCGGCCTGGCTGACGATGGTTAAGGCCAGTCAGGTCACCAGCCTGTTGTTACCGGCCTGGCTGACGATGGTTAAGGCCAGTCAGGTCACCAGCATGCTGTTACCGGCCTGGCTGACGATGGTTAAAGGAAATAGTTCACCTTCGGATTTTTTTCTTCTCAAAACACGATTTTATTATATTTTTAATACAGTTTCTTTTTTCTTTTCAAAAATGGTCCTACATCGCGCCAATTCAGGACAGAAGGTTGTAAATTATTAATGTTATGGTGTGCGTTATTGGTCTGCGCATGCTCCATGCAGTGCTGGCACAGTTCAGACGGTACGGTATATCATATATGCGCCGCATTCCTTCGCCAAAAAGTCAAATATCTTCGGCTGGAGTCTTTTCAGCCAAGAAAAGTTCCAGATAAGGATTTCTCAACACGGGCTACAAAACTGCTATTTCAGTTCAAAACCCCATGTTGAAGGTGAACTATTTTTGGTTATTTTCTTTAAGGCCAGTCAGGTCACCAGCCTGTTGTTACCGGCCTGGCTGACGATGGTTAAGGCCAGTCAGGTCACCAGCCTGTTGTTACCGGCCTGGCTGACGATGGTTAAGGCCAGTCAGGTCACCAGCCTGTTGTTACGGGCCTGGCTGACGATGGTTAAGGCCAGTCAGGTCACCAGCCTGTTGTTACCGGCCTGGCTGACGATGGTTAAGGCCAGTCAGGTCACCAGCCTGTTGTTACCGGCCTGGCTGACGATGGTTAAGGTCAGTCAGGTCACCAGCCTGTTGTTACCGGCCTGGCTGACGATGGTTAAGGCCAGTCAGGTCACCAGCCTGTTGTTACCGGCCTGGCTGACGATGGTTAAGGCCAGTCAGGTCACCAGCCTGTTGTTACGGGCCTGGCTGACGATGGTTAAGGCCAGTCAGGTCACCAGCCTGTTGTTACCGGCCTGGCTGACGATGGTTAAGGTCAGTCAGGTCACCAGCCTGTTGTTACCGGCCTGGCTGACGATGGTTAAGGCCAGTCAGGTCACCAGCCTGTTGTTACGGGCCTGGCTGACGATGGTTAAGGCCAGTCAGGTCACCAGCCTGTTGTTACCGGCCTGGCTGACGATGGTTAAGGTCAGTCAGGTCACCAGCCTGTTGTTACCGGCCTGGCTGACGATGGTTAAGGCCAGTCAGGTCACCAGCCTGTTGTTACCGGCCTGGCTGACGATGGTTAAGGCCAGTCAGGTCACCAGCCTGTTGTTACTGGCCTGGCTGACGATGGTTAAGGCCAGTCAGGTCACCAGCCTGTTGTTACCGGCCTGGCTGACGATGGTTAAGGTCAGTCAGGTCACCAGCCTGTTGTTACCGGCCTGGCTGACGATGGTTAAGGCCAGTCAGGTCACCAGCCTGTTGTTACCGGCCTGGCTGACGATGGTTAAGGCCAGTCAGGTCACCAGCCTGTTGTTACGGGCCTGGCTGACGATGGTTAAGGCCAGTCAGGTCACCAGCCTGTTGTTACCAGCCTGGCTGACGATCGTTAAGGCCAGTCAGGTCACCAGCCTGTTGTTACCGGCCTGGCTGACGATGGTAAAGACCAGTCAGGTCACCAGGAGTGGGAGGAGCCAAAGTGAACCTAGTTAACCCATCCAACCAATCAACTGGTGGCCGGTCGACATACTCCATTTGAGTTCTGATTCACTAAGGAGATCAATAGATCAATGAAAAGCGTCCTTTTATCATGCCACGCAACAAACAAAAAATCCGCAACCTCCTCCGATTTGGATGAAAATTGGTACACCAGTAGTGTAATAGTGTAATAAATAGTATACACCAGTAGTGTAATCTGACAGTAATAGGGTTACAACCTCTACACGCGTTCACTCAAATTGTCACCCCTTGTTCGGTCTACTGCCTACGCCCCTGGGAATATGTGTACATTTTAATAGTAAAAATAATGTAGTACAAAACCACGGCGAATCGTTTGCGACCAGCCCTGAGTCTCTAGGATGTATATTGAGGGCAGGTAGCAGAATCTGCGCCCAATTACCATGCAATTATTATCTTCGAAATTACAAATAACATATTTATCAAAAGAACCACATGCATTGTATTGTTTTACTGAAATCTAATTGATCAACGATGCTTTTGACGTCAAAATATTTTCGACTTCAAGACGCTAGGGGTAACCAAAAAAGACCCAAAAATATATCACAAAAATCATGACGTCAAAAAAACAAAATTTGGAGAGAAAAAATGAGACAGTCAAAATATTTGTCATATCTTTGTCATTTTCACAATACACATTTTTGGGAACTGCAATCAAGAGAGTACGAGTTACAGCTCATCAAAGTTAGCCTTGCTTAGTGACTTTTCAAAAATGCCCGAGGCGATAACGTAAAAACGAGTCACCTGAGAGGTCTACGACTGTAACAGTCGTTTTCTGCGCATAAGATTACCCTACACACCCTTTTCATCTAAATCAAACATGGCCGGGTGTCAAATTTGGAGATAAAAAATTGTCGTTTTATCGTAGAACCCCATATGTGGAACCCCCACCTATGTTAGGAACCGTTCATAAAATACATTACGCATTTTGACTATTTTTCAACACATGTTACCAACCATATCGACCTTATCAACCATGTTACGCTTCGACTGGCGACCCCCTCCCCTGAGCGTAGCGTAATTTATGAACGGCCCCATAACGCCGACAATCTTTGTGTAACCGTTCTCGGATCCACACTTGAGCCTTGATGTAACATGGATTTTAGGGGCGGAAGACTGACACTGAATCCTTGGGGTAACGGGTGGATGGGGGGTCGTAATGCGATAACGAGGGGTCGATAATGGTGGACAATTTGGCTATGGGATATCTGATTGTTCGTGGATTTTTTGCCGGTAAATATTCCATGGTTACCCAGGACGAGATCCAGTCTCATCACTGGAACAAAGCCCAGGCCACCATCCACCCTTTCGTACTACTGGCGCAATGACGCTGGGGACATCTAGCACCTGTCATATCACCGGCTATTTCCGACTGTCTGACTCATTGCATTGCATTTGTTTCAGAGTAAACTCGTTGATTATCTAGAAACAAAACTTGGTCGGCGCCCAAGCAACATGTACTATTTTGCGGATGGGGCAGCTGCTCAGTATACAAATTGCAAAAACTTCCTGAATATAGCAGAGCACAATGCCGATTTTGGTCGTCATTTTTTTGCTACTGCCCAATGCCCATGGAAAGGGTCCATGTGATGGTATTGGTGGAACGTTATAAAGGTTAGCCAAAAAGGCTAGTCTTGCAAGATCGATGATCGAAACCCCGCAACAGTTTTATCAGTTTCTACAAACTCATGCCACCGGCACGCATCTGGAATATTTTCCCCAAATCCAAGTGGATTAAATGAGGCAAGGTGCTAAATGAGATATTTGCAGCTACTCGCACAGTACCGGGTACAAGAAATGTGCATAGTGTGTGTCCGTCTTCGCGTTATGGCATGGTAGTAGTGAAATGGTTTTCTGGCAGTGAAACGGGCCGGGAAATACGTTTAACGAAAAATGTAGATTCCTCTTGAATAAAATGTATTGTCATGCAATGTTCTCGTTTTACAGTCGTTGTTCTTTGTGATCTCAAATATGGTCTTCGAATATAAGCGCCAGAGAGAGCGAGAGAGAGCGAGAGAGAGAGAGAGAGAGAGAGAGAGAGAGAGAGAGAGAGAGAGAGAGAGAGAGAAAGAGAGAGAGAGAGAGAGAGAGAGAGAAAGAGAGAGAGAGAGAGAGAGAGAGACGGTATATTTCTGCGGACATGGCTTTGAGGGTTATCTCATACAGCACATGAGGTTATTCTTCGGTTTGCACTACAAGCGAGGTGCGAAGTCCTCGCCCATTAGGTTGCACTCTTTCAAACATTGTCGCTTCTCAGTCTGGCTAATGACCGAGGCCTGGTGGCCTGTGGTCCCGACCCCCGTCTCCGTCATTGCTCCGGGGAGCAAGCCGGCCACGGCCAGGTGGCCTGCGGCCCTGCCTCTCCGTTCTTGCTCCGGGGGAGCAAGCTGACGTCATCAAGTGAGTGACAGTTTGAAGACCTTGGCAGAAGCTCCTGTTACTTCATTAGCATTACCGCCACCCAACGTTCCGCGTCGAATATTTCGGCAGGTGATTCAGATTACGATTGTTTATCTGTGTTCAGTAATGTCGTCATAAGTGGCTCTGCAGATTTCTGCAGTCGGGCACTGCAGCAGAAAGATTGAAGCATCTTCATATTGCGAGTATGCCGTCCGCTTATTCACTCTCTTGTTGGTGGTATATGCATCTTTCTGTGGACCGGATTCTTAAGAATTTGCTTCCCTGGGTGTAAGCGCATTTGTTGTCGTCTGTCTGATATACTTTCTATTCCAAAATTTCGCAAAAGGTCCCGATAGGTATAGTTTAGACTGTTGCAAAATGGACGAAGTTACTCACCCAAAGTGCTACCACTTGGATTCTTGATCCATTGCTCTTCCTGATTTCAAAACAGTTTTTGTTTTCATCGTTAAAAATAAAAACCCTTATTTGTTTGGCATTGGAAACTGAGTGTCCTTCCCTCTGTTGCATTCTGTTATCCGGGTAGCCCCCCAAAAACGCGCCGAGTTTCGAAGCTTACAAATTTGTTAGGGGGGTAATAGATATGTAGGTCTGCTGGATCTGCTCGGATCTGCTGGGGAGGCTGGGGTGGCTCGGCGCGGAGGGCATGGCCACTTACCACACACTGTGCCTCACGCACAAGGTGCGCTGCTGCGGCGAGCCTGAACAGCTGGCTGCGAGTCTGTCCACCGTAGCAGAGGCCCACGCTACCGAGCGGGCCACGCGACAGGACCACATGTTGTTTGTTCCCCGGTCACGCACGGAGATGGGACGGCGGCGTTTTGCCTGCCGGGGTCCAGCGCTGTATAACGCCCTGCCACGCGACCTTTTAGGACTGCCCGTGCCGCTGTTCCGTCGCCAGGTGCAGCGACATCTCGCTGCCGCTCCGCGGGCACCGGACTGACCGACGCAGCGATTCTCACCGTCATGCCGGCGGGTTTTAGTGATTGTATGGGTATGTGTGTGTGTATGTGTTGGCGTGTGTCAGTGTTTTTTATTCTTGTTTTTACTTGTGTGATTTTATTGTATGTTTTTTCTGACCATGTTTCCTGTGTTTTTAACTCATGACGAGAGGTTATAATAGCCACAGGCACATGCGGACGACCTTAATAAAAGTCTGTATCTGTAGGTACGCATACTTGGTACTTGGTACGCATACAAAACAATTAATTCTGCGTCAGGCAAAAAAGTTTCATATCAATCGGATATTTAGTTTCGATGTTATAGGGCATTATCAAAACCCTTTAAAAAGGTTTTTGACTTTTTTCCACGCGTGAACGATCGGATCTCCTTCAGCCCGGACCACCGCCAACAAACGCGACTTCCACTGTCCGATACTGGCGCGGATGAGCTCCACCTCCACTCCACATCGGCGCCAGTATCGGACAGTGGAAGTCGCGTTTGTTGGCTGTGGTCCGGGCTGAAGGTGGTCTGATCGTTCACGTAACGAAATAAAAAAAAAACGTAAAAAACACGTTTTTGAAAGGGTTTAGCTAATGTCTTATAACATCGAAACTAAATATCCGATTGGTATGAAACTGTTTTGCTTAATGCAGAATTAATTGTTTTGTATCCGTACCAAGTGTCAACTTAATGTCAATTACTAAAAAAAATGGTAAGCCTCGAAACTCGGCGTATTTTGGGGGGGCTACCCTGATAACAGAATACAACAGAGGGAAGGGCACTCAGTTTCCAATGCCAAAAAATAAGGGTTTTGCTTTTTAACGATACAAAAACTGAAGCTGAAACAAAAACTGTTTTGAAATCAGGAAGATCAATGGATCAAGAATCCAAGTGGTAGAACTTTGGGTGAGTAACTTCGTCCATTTTGCGACAGTCTAGTACAGTTATATCCGAAAATGATTTTCAGTGTCTGTTTTTGTACTCGCTCAATCTGCTGGGCTTGGCTGGCGGTGAGGCCCGCATGGAACACTGGCGAACAGTACTCCTAGTTCCAACAGTAGTCGGGTACATATGTTGTGTACACCTTCAGCAGTTGTTATTGAGGTGGATTATATTTTTTTTCGACGCGGAACGTTGGGTGGCGGTAATGCTAATGAAGTAACAGGAGCTCCTGCCAAGGTCTTCAAACTGTCACTCACTTGATGACGTCAGCTTGCTCCCTTAGCGTAGGTCCTGACTTCGGACCTCTGCTTAGCGTAGGTCCTGACTTCGGAAATACATCCATACAAAACATTCGGAATAAATTTATAAATAAAAAATTATATCGTTTCATGACATAAAGCATGTGGACTATAGAGAGCTTTAGAACCTCTGGCAATTATGTCGTTTGCATTCTCCTGCCACGTTACGCTATTTGATATTCCAACACCCAGAAGTTTATTCGTGCTGGCTATAGGATTGCTGTTTCCGTTGATTGTGATGTCTGGTAACACTAAAGTTTTTTTTCTGCTGTGTGAAAAACCATTACTTGACACTTATCGGTGTTTATTACCATCTTATTTTTGTTCGCTCATTGATATATGGGTCTGGCCGAATAAAAAAAATAGCCCGACCCCCTCCGATTTTTATGAAAATTGGTACACCTGTAGTGTCAATTGAAAGAAACATACACACCTACTTTTAGCATTTTCATATTTAGAGGTCATCCAAGGTCACGATTTTGTGCGTACTTTATATCTATCAAACGCATATATCTTCTGTGCTAATGGATTTAGCACAATAAAACTAATATACTCCATTCCCATTCGGAAAGGGGCCCAAGCTGGCCAAAGGAAGCTGGCCCATTCGGAAAGGGGGGATCACGGGACCTCAACACGACCTTTGAATCTGACGAGGTCAAAATCATAAAATATATTTGTATATATGTTGTCTGCTCAGAACTAGTCCAAACTTGTCACATGAAAATAGCCTCGGGGCATTGCTCCGTTTCACTAAACGGAGCAATGCCCCGAGGCTATTTTCATGTCGCTTGCCATAATGTGGGGTTCTTTGGCCCAATTGACGGCAAATTTGGTGGGTAGCTTCCGTTTGACAAATTCAATCCCTTCCCGAGTTTTCAGCTTGACCTGACCTCGCATGACCTAGCATGACCTAGGTAGGAATAGTGTATGGCCCACAGATACGTTAACGTATTACCTATAGGTAATACAATGTTTTATAAATGTTCAGGAGCATAATACATATGCACAGGTGTTAACAGGTGACATTTATGGTTTCCATTGAGATCATGACCCGGATGACCTTTCCAGAGTTCAACCGAGGTCACTGGCCTATGATGACCTGAGATTACTTGTTTGGCCTCTGGAAGTTTCTAGGACATTTTGTGACGCATATTTCAAATTGGCACCCATATTTTGCATAATTAGATGCTCAATTGGGGCCATGCTCTGTCACAGGTCAACCGAAATCACTGACTTCCGCTGACCTAAGATGATTTTTAACCTGCCGTAGATTTTAAGAACACTTGACAGCCAAGTATGTTTTGCAGATATCTACCAACTGTGGATAAACACAAAACAGCCGTCTATGATGAATGCGGATATCTATGTTAAGAATCGTTCATAAATTACGTTACGCTATTTTGACTATTTTTCAACACATGTTATCAACCATATCCCTTATCAACAATGGTACGCTTTGGCCGGTGCCTAGAGGTGTACAGTCGGGC
This sequence comes from Chirona hameri, assembly GCA_036785665.1. Taxonomy (NCBI): domain Eukaryota; kingdom Metazoa; phylum Arthropoda; class Thecostraca; order Balanomorpha; family Balanidae; genus Chirona; species Chirona hameri. Next base: position 24,417 of record JAXIVJ010005788.1, read on the forward strand.
GGTTAAACCGCGATTGACCGCGGTTAACCGCGGTTATGGGCGGTTACGGTTGCGTTTTCCGCTCAAGGTCACGGTTACGGGCGGTTACGGTTGCCAGAGGTTACGATTGCGTTGATTTTATTCCGCGGCTGAATTTGAAGAAGAATAAAAAATTAAGACGACATTGCGTAGACCTCACAGAAGAAAAAACATTATGCCACACATGCAATATATAACCCGTGCTTGACCGGGTGGGCAAGTATTACCCCCCCCCCCCCCCCCTGACAGATTTTCGCAATAGCTCAAAAACCAACAGAGCTATTAAAGCAAAACTTGGGACGCCTTCTACTACATCAATAATTTGTACGTCTCCGTAACAAAAATTACGCAATTTCGTCGACAAATTGAGATATAGCCAATTTAGTGACGTCACTACACACGAGTTTGCCGAACAAATCAGCTAAAATTTAACAGGCCGTACAAAATCCATTTGTGCAAAACAATGCAATAATTTTATTAAAAAAAAGATAGCAAATAAAAACGGGTTCAAAATGTCTATCTCGGATTCTCGAAACTTTTGGTTTTTGACCCCAAAAATTCAACAACAAAAAATAATTCAAAAAATGCCCTCAAAATCAAAGTTTTCCAAGATTTAAAAAAAAAATGGAATATATGTTAAAGAAAGACATATGGGCAATGCCTAAACCAAATTTCAAAACAATATCTTTCTTTTTGACTGACTTAGGACTCCCTAGGTATGAGTAACTCATGACGTCACATTTTGAAATTTCGTTGTTTTTTTTGCTTTTAATGACCAGATCCAGACAATTAAATGCCAGCACTGTATTTCTGATACAAAACTGGTCTATAAACATGCCTTTTTTATTTAGATTTATCCATTAAAAATTTTGACCATATGTGACCTGAACTTGACCTGAGCTTGACACTAAATTCACTTAAATGAGGTTAGATGATAAAATGACTATCACTTTCTAATTCTACGTGTAAAATATCCCATAAAACATGTGTCGCATGACTTTCGAAAATCTTCTGCTCATAGTGACCTTTTGTGACCTGACCTAGACTTTTACCAACAATCTCCCTTTAGCTCATACGGGATGTGTATTATACCTTTGGGAGCACTTTGGGTGATCATGGTCGCAATCATAGGCTTTGGATGGAAGAATGTCCCAAAAACTAAAATGCCTCGATTTTGACCTTTGATCCGACCTTCACCTGATGTAACCTCAATTCGAAAATTTCGAGTATGCTGTAGATGCGTCTCATTGAGAGCTTTCGAATGCCGCCTTGCGCGTCTCGCTGCGATCATTGGTTCCGGAAATAACGAGGGGGAAATATCTCCCTAAGTGGTTGCTATTTCCAAACACGCCCGCCAGCTGTATACACTTGGGAAATATGCGGAGGGGTCAAGCGCGGGATAATTTTCGTTCAATCGAGCAGGCATGAACACAGAAACTACGCGGGCGACGGCATGGAAGCTACACGAAAGTTATGTTACCAAGATTATTATCACATTTTTTATGAGTACCTATATTTCACCAATTACGTGTTTCCAGTAATGTCTTGTTATGCTAAAAATGGCACGGTTATTGAACACTCAACAGGTACGTTTGTTACGTTTTGAAAATTAAAAACAAATATTGGTACATGCGGTTACAGGTGATGGCAAAATTTGCTTGCTGCGGTTACTGGCGGTTAGAGATTTGAGCCTTACGGTTACTGGCGGTTGCAGATTTGAGCCCCACGGTTACTGGCGGTTGCAGATTTGAGCCCCACGGTTACGGGCGGTTACGGATTCGATCCCCACGGTTACGGGCGGTTACGGATTCGATCCCCACGGTTACGGGCGGTTACGGATTCGATCCCCACGGTTACGGGCGGTTACGGATTCGATCCTCACGGTTACGGGCGGTTGCGGTTGTAATTTAACCGTGTACACCTCTACTGGTGACCCCCTCCCCCTGAGCGTACCGTAATTTATGAACGGCTCATTAACGGGCTGGAAAGTACGTGTAACGAAAAATGTCGATTCCTCGTGAATACAATGTACTGCCATTCTATGTTGTTTCACAGTCGTTGCTGTTTGTGATCTCACATATAATCTGTGGATATCGACGCCAGTATCCCTCAGCGCGTCATGAGTCGGGGTTCGTAATCTCCCCCGCACCGCGCGCAGTCATTATCACCTCGCTATCGCACGATACCCCTCCACCCCATCTGTCAATAGGAAAAAGGATTCAATGTCCGTATACCGCCTCTAAAGTCCATGTTACGTTAAGAGTGCCTCCAAGAACGGTTGCACACAGATTGCCGGCGTTCAGCATTGCAGGCGCCAGTGGCACAATACATGAACGTCTGATACCCTGTGACTGTGCAGAGGGGGGACGACCCCTGATATTTCGCCCCTAATTGAGATAGACCTTCGATTAAAAACCCCAGTGGAACATATAATTATATAAAATTGATGCAAAATTTGAAATCAGCGTCCTAAAATGTCCTAGAAACTTCCAGAGGCCAACAAAAATCATATCAAGTCATCAAAGGTCAGTGACCTCGGTTGACCTCTTAAAAGGACCTCTTAAAAGGTCATGATCTCAATGGAAACCATAAATGTCACCTGTTAACACCTGTGCATCTGTGTTATGCTCCTGAACATCTATAAAACACCGTATTACCTATAGGTAATACGTATATGTGGGCCATGCACTATTCCTAGGTCATGCTAGGTCATTCGAGGTCAGTTCAAGCTGAAAACTCGGGAAGTGATTGAATTTGTCAAACGGAAGCTACCCACCAAATTTGACGTCAATCGGGCCAAAGAAACCCACATAATGGCAAGCGACATAAAAATAGCCTCGGGGCATTGCTCCATTTCCCTTCCTTACCATACTCAAGGGGCGGTATCTCAAAAAGTTAAAAAGTCTCCACGCTTTTTTCACATTCTTAGAGGATGTTACGTTCATTTATTGTGCCAGGTTTGGACTAGTTACGAGCAGGCAAACTTATATAAAAATACATTTTATGATTTTGACCTCGTCAGGTCAACGGTCATATTGAGGTCACGTGAATTTGCTCCCCTTTTTCCGAATGGTCCAACCCTATGGAGTATTCGATATTAGTTGTATTCCGCTAAGTCCATAAGTACGCCACAAATCGTGACCTTGGATGACCTCTAAATATGACATCGTATGGTCAACGAGATCGAAGCCTTTTCTGAAATCAAACATAACCATGGAGAACAGTTTGTTCGGTCTCTCAAGTTCAGTCAACAGGCTGCGGTTGATTTAATCAGCTAATGTGCGGTTGATTTAATCAGCTAATGTGCGGTTGAGGCTCCTTTGACGTTTTCGTACTGATATACGTCTAATGCAGGTCTGATGTTCTCCATGGTCAATCGAACAATAAACTGTTCCAAAATTTTGCTGAATGTTGGCGTAAGACTTATGGGTCTCAAGTCACCAGGTGACTCGGCTGATGATTTATTTGCACCGGGGTAACTGTCGCGTTCCTCCATACCAATGGATCCATACCATACCAATGGATCCATACCATACCAATAGCCTTCGTGTATGGAACGGTTGTAAATGTGGGTGAGAGGAATCGCCATTTCAATGGAGAATTCTTTGAGGAGTCGAACTGGCAGTTGACCTGGAGGAACCGCCATACCTTCCCGGAGATGTGCCAGTCGATAAACTACTTACCATGGCTGTAAGTCCAACGGCATTGTGTTCGCTGGTAAGTATGTGTTGCAGTTGTGAAGTTGCCAGTGGTCCATACCGGACACTTCACAACTGCAGTTGTGGATGATGGTGGATGATGGTATCTGTGGTCCATACACTATGCCCAAGTCATGCTAGGTCCTGCGAGGTCAGGTCTAGCTGAAAACCCGGAAAGTGATTGAATTCGTCAAACAGAAGCTACCCACCAAATTGCACGTCAATCGGGCCAAAGAAACCCACATTATCGCAAGCGACATCGAAATAGCCTCGAGGCATTTCTCCGTCTCACTTCCTTACCCTACCCAAAGGCTGGTATCTAAGAAAGTTGATAAGTCTCCGCCATTCGTTTTTGCACATTCCTAGAGAATGTTAAGTTCATTCATTTTACCAAGTTTGGCCAAGTTACGAGCAGGCAGATGATAGAAAAATACATTGTATGATTTTGACCTAGTCAGGTCAAAGGTGTCATATAGATGTCACGTGTATTTTACCCCTATTTTCGAATAGTCCAACCCTGTGGACTACTTTGATATTAGTTGTATTCCGCGAAGTTCATTAGCACAGAAGATATACGCGTTTGATTGATAATTGATACAAAGTACGCAAAAAAATCGTGACCTTCGATGACCTCTAAATATGACCCTTGAAGTCACCCGAAGCTAAAAGTGGGTGTGTATGTTTCGTTCACTTGACACTACAAGTGCAACACATTTTATCAAAATCGGAAAGGGTCGGGTTCAAAAATGATATTTTTTTGTGTGGAATGGAATGAGCGATACACATTATAAAGGAATGTGGACATATAGGTAAATGAAATAAGGGTACACAAGTACAAGTAAGAAAAGGTCTGAAAGATATGCTGTGAAAGGTTCGAAAATACAATGCGATACCTTCAATAATTATCGGCGAGCACGGGCCAAACAATCTGCCATTTACAGTAGTTCGATACCAAATATCCTTCAGTGCCAGCTCAGGGGTAGGTATTTTTGTATGTGTTCGTACTAGCGCCGGGCAAAGTTCCTTTATTCATCTCTGATTCAAGAAAAATGGGCAAATGTGAATAAAAAGACGTTGGAAATATAGGTGGCCGGCATGACATCTTGGTCACGTGGTGGTAATCGTCGACCCATCGCCTTCGACGCTGATGCTGAGATTCAGCAGCGACATCTGTGTAAAAGCAGCGCGACCACCGCGACATCTACCGACACCAGAGACGGCGGGATCATGCTCACAAATACAGCCGGGATCATTACACAGTATACACATACAAAACACATTATACAATATACAGCATTCGCATTAGAAAGAAAGTAATTAGTCCTAAATAATTCAATTTCGGCTCTCATTACACTTCTGTCGGGCAGTATCAGCCGACTTTCAAGTGATATAGATTTGCCTTGCACCAGACAACATGTGGCGGTTAAACGTAACTTTTCCTGTATTTATGTAATGCTATTTTTGACTGACCTATCCTTGAATAACTTTTTTTACTTTGTTTCTCAAATTAAATATATTTTTACAAAACCAAAAGCCAAAAATATCGAACACGGATCTTTGTCGAATCAACTTACAGTAAAATTCCATTTTTATTTCAAATTTTATTAAAATTAAATTGAATTTGACTGTCCCTTGATTCGGCAAAGATCCGTGATCGAAAATTAATCTTTTTGGTTTTGTAAAAATATATTCAATTTGAGAAGTATTTTTAGGTATGCAAGGAGAGGTCATTCAAAAGCACTCCGGAGATTAAGTAACTTTGCCTGATCAAATTGACCCTCCGGGGAGCATGGCTTCAGCCCGACTCAAACAATTTGTAAAAGGTTAGATGATGTTTGTCCCCGCAGATCGAAGTCATAAAATCACTGTTACACTCGCAGTCAACAGGGTCGTGTTTCTGTTTCTTTCATGCGGGATTTCGGTTCCATATCGTATTATGTTTGTTTTTTTGCATGCATATATTGAGCATCCTTAATTTTCACTTGACCAAGACAGTTAGGATGTCCTACTTTCTCTGTTCATGATTATTTAAATGGTAGAGTTTCGCCTTCGGCTTGCCGAGGCCAGTCGTTTCACAGCGCGGCTCTGATTACACATTTCCGCCGGGCGGTTTGACTGTGCCGACCTTGGCAAGGCTCGGGTGCCCGGCAGGGCGGTTTGACTGTGCCGACCTTGGCAAGGCTCGGGTGCCCGGCAGCAGCATATGACCATTGATTTGCCGGCGGTGCCCGTCCACGGAGCCCGTCGCAGCCGTCACGTCACGATTCCGTGCTGCACCGCCCCGAGCGGACACAATACCTGCACACCGTGCCTCCCCTCCCCTCCCCTCCCCTCCCCTCCCCTCCCCTCCCCTCCCCTCCCAGGGCGGACCGCCCGCAGGCTCACAGTAGTGGTCAGGTCACGACTCCGTGCTACACCGCCCCGAACCCACCAGACACAGCAGACACGGTCCCCCTCCCGCCCCGAACCCACCAGACACAGCAGACATGGTCCCCCCCGAACCCACCAGACACAGCAGACACGGTCCCCCTCCCGCCCCGAACCCACCAGACACAGCAGACACGGTCCTCCTCCCGCCCCGTACCCACCAGACACAGCAGACACGGTCCTCCTCCCGCCCCGTACCCACCAGACACAGCAGACACGGTTCCCCTCCCGCCCCGTACCCACCAGACACAGCAGACACGGTCCCCCTCCCGCCCCGAACCCACCAGACACAGCAGACACGGTCCCCCTCCCGCCCCGTACCCACCAGACACAGCAGACACGGTCCCCCTCCCGCCCCGTACCCACCAGACACAGCAGACACGGTCCCCCTCCCGCCCCGTACCCACCAGACACAGCAGACACGGTCCCCCTCCCGCCCCGAACCCACTAGACACAGCAGACACGGTCCCCCTCCCGCCCCGAACCCACCAGACACAGCAGACACGGTCCCCCTCCCGCCCCGAACCCACCAGACACAGCAGACACGGTCCCCCTCCCGCCCCGAACCCACCAGACACAGCAGACACGGTCCCCCTCCCGCCCCGTACCCACCAGACACAGCATACACGGTCCCCCTCCCGCCCCGTACCCACCAGACACAGCAGACACGGTCCCCCCCCCCCCAACCCACCAGACACAGCAGACACGGTCCCCCTCCCGCCCCGAACCGCCCCAAGCCGATACACAACAAACACGGCCAGCCATCCTTCCCGGAGCGGGTAGAGGCCAGGAGAGCCACCGACGACCCAAACCAGTGTCCAGGCAACACAAATCAGTCACAGTCCGAGGACCCAAAACAGTGTCCAGCCAACACAAATCAGTCACAGTCCGAGGACCCAAACCAGTGTCCAGCCAACACAAATCAGTCACAGTCCGAGGACCCAAACCAGTGTCCAGGCAACACAAATCAGTCACAGTCCGAGGACCCAAACCAGTGTCCAGCCAACACAAATCAGTCACAGTCCGAGGACCCAAACCAGTGTCCAGCCAACACAAATCAGTCACAGTCTGAAGACCCAAACCAGTGTCCAGCCAACACAAATGGCACAGCCCAAGGACCCAAACCAATGTCCAGTCAACACAAATCAGTCACAGTCCGAAGACCCAAACCAGTGTCCAGCCAACACAAATCAGTCACAGTCCGAAGACCCAAACCAGTGTCCAGCCAACACAAATCAGTCACAGTCCGAAGACCCAAACCAGTGTCCAGCCAACACAAATCAGTCACAGTCCGAGGACCCAAACCAGTGTCCAGCCAACACAAAGCAGTCACAGTCCGAAGACCCAAACCAGTGTCCAGCCAACACAAATCAGTCACAGTCCGAGGACCCAAACCAGTGTCCAGCCAACACAAATGGCACAGCCCGAGGACCCAACCCAATGTCCAGTCAACACAAATCAGTCACAGTCCGAGGACCCAAACCAGTGTGCAGCCAACACAAATGGCCCAGCCCGAGGACCCAAACTAATGTCCTGTCAACACAAATGGCACAGCCCGAGAACCCAAACCAATGCCCAGCCAACACTAATGGCCCAGCCCGAGGGCGAGGACCCAAACCAGTGTCCAGCCAACACAAATGGCCCAGCCCGAGGGCGAGGACCCAAACCAGTGTCCAGCCAACACAAATGGCACAGCCCGAGGACCCAAACCAGTGTCCAGCCAACACAAATGGCACAGCCCGAGGACCCAAACCAGTGTCCAGCCAACACAAATGGCCCAGCCCGAGGGCGAGGACCCAAACCAGTGTCCAGCCAACACAAATGGCCCAGCCCGAGGGCGAGGACCCAAACCAGTGTCCAGCCAACACAAATGGCACAGCCCGAGGACCCAAACCAGTGTCCAGCCAACACAAATGGCCCAGCCCGAGGGCGAGGACCCAAACCAGTGTCCAGCCAACACAAATGGCACAGCCCGAGGACCCAAACCAGTGTCCAGCCAACACAAATGGCCCAGCCCGAGGGCGAGGACCCAAACCAGTGTCCAGCCAACACAAATGGCACAGCCCGAGGGCGAGGACCCAAACCAGTGTCCAGCCAACACAAATGGCCCAGCCCGAGGGCGAGGACCCAAACCAGTGTCCAGCCAACACAAATGGCACAGCCCGAGGACCCAAACCAGTGTCCAGCCAACACAAATGGCCCAGCCCGAGGGCGAGGACCCAAACCAGTGTCCAGCCAACACAAATGGCACAGCCCGAGGACCCAAACCAGTGTCCAGCCAACACAAATGGCCCAGCCCGAGGGCGAGGACCCAAACCAGTGTCCAGCCAACACAAATGGCACAGCCCGAGGACCCAAACCAGTGTCCAGCCAACACAAATGGCACAGCCCGAGGACCCAAACCAGTGTCCAGCCAACACAAATGGCCCAGCCCGAGGGCGAGGACCCAAACCAGTGTCCAGCCAACACAAATGGCACAGCCCGAGGACCCAAACCAGTGTCCAGCCAACACAAATGGCCCAGCCCGAGGGCGAGGACCCAAACCAGTGTCCAGCCAACACAAATGGCACAGCCCGAGGACCCAAACCAGTGTCCAGCCAACACAAATGGCACAGCGAGCGTGCATCAGACACACTGGAATCGCGACGTGCCTGGCGATTACCGGCAGCATGAAAACAAAAACTTACCCTCAATACTGGATAGGGTTCTATGCAATTAGCTGATGGCCGTGGCCAGGCCGAGCGGTGTGTGTCGGCTTAGTTCGGTCGGGGGGATGGGGAGGGGAGGGAAGGGGGAGGAAGGGGAGGGGAGGGGAGGGGGTAATCAGCGCTGCAGTACAGCTGAGCGCCGCCGCGCCGGCAGGCGGCAGTCGGTAGCCGAATAGCCTGGAGTCACGTCAGCCGCCCCGCCGGAGGGCCGGGCCCCGACCGGGCTGGTCCGTGCTCAGTCGGTCACGGAGGTCTGGACGTCAGCGACAGAGACTCCAGTGGAGGTCTGGACCAGCGACAGAGACTCCAGTGGAGCCCTGGACACCAGTGACAGAAACTCCAGTGGAGCCCTGGACACCAGCGACAGAGACTCCAGTGGAGCCCTGGACACCAGTGACAGAGACTCCAGTGGAGCCCTGGACACCAGCGACAGAGACTCCAGTGGAGCCCTGGACACCAGCGACAGAGACTCCAGTGGAGCCCTGGACACCAGCTGACAGAGACTCCAGTGGAGGCTGCTGGGGTGTCGGCTCGTTGGACGGTGGGGCTCCAGCAGTCTGTTAGCGGTACAGATAGCGGTACCTGCCGACAGTGGCAGCGGTAGGCAGGCAGGACAGGTGAGCACGGCTGCTGGATTAGTGTTTGTATTGATGACCACGTAACCACGTGAACCCACGTAATATCAAGGTTATTACATTGCATGTTACATTGCATCAAGGGCGGATCCAGCCGGCCGTTTTGGGGGGGCCAAACCGTTTTTTTAGCGGACCTTACCTACCCCCAATTTCGAATTTCTTCCCGGATTTGGGCCACTTTATTTTGCAACCACACGATTTCGATTTTTTTCCCCATTTTTTTTTTAGGTTTTCGACCTTTTGGGATATCGAAAAAGGAAAGATGTCAGCTTGCAGTTTGTATTGTTCCGACATTGCCTTACACTGATAAAAACTATGTCAATTGTCAGCTGTACCCAGGGGCGTCGCCGATAATTTTTGAGTGGGGGGGTCGGCTGAAATGACGACAAAAAATGTACCCCAATTTGTTATGCGTGTATTTAAGCCTTTGCAACATTTCTAATGTGGATTTGCATGTTATAGTAGGTACTTGTTATTTAGCGCCGCGAAGCGGCGCGATTTTTTTTCTTCTCGGGTTTGCCTGATAAAACCCAGAAACATAGGCATTTTTAGCTTCTTAGCCTTGTAGAGGATAATAAGCTTAAAATGTTATTCATTCAATTCAGCGTTACGACGAAACGAAGACGATGACGATGGCTTCGTTATGACGATGGCCACTGATGTGACGCCGCGAAGCGGCGTGAACATTTTAATTTTAGGTCGTGGAAAACGCATTTTTAATATTGGAACCAGTCCGTGAGTGGAGCCAAGCCTCAGGTAACCCCTTTTCCTGGTTACACATCTCGGTATGATGCAAAATGTTGAAATGAAGGTAGTTTTTCATATACATTAGCCTCGGATAGTAAATCACGATGGCCGGTGGCAGTCTGCGCTCAATAGTACATATGATAATAATAACTGTAGTCTGTATACATACCTATGTACCGAACTGTAACAAACAACTGGTAACGGTGCAAATGGTTTCAAAGTAGCAAGAGGCAGACCGACATTTCCGTGCATAAATGGTCCCTGTGGATCTGGAGGAGCCTGGGGGAGATGGCTTGGGGAGATAGTCCTGGCCTGGTCCCCACTATTAGCTCTTCGGGCCAACAAGTTGGGCACCGCTGGAACAGCTTCCGGTTGCCGAAGTCCGCGTCTTTGCGTTCGCGTCGCCTTTTTCGGAACTCGGCAGACAAGCTAAACATGTAGCCCGCTTTAAAGATAATCTTTTATGAAGAGAGTTGGCCCTGGGGCCAGCAATTACCGCCAAGGAGAGCCTCTGCAAGACACTTAATGGAATTAATTTTCCAAATTTGTATATGCAATTGCGAAACTTGTGTCATGCCGCGAAGCGGCGCGAAATTTTTCAGTTTTTGACTGAGGCTAGCTTGATTTTGACTGCTGCAATTTTGGGATGCCCAGTACCGTTCTAAAAACGAAATATAGCATGCATTAAATTTCACGTCTTGGGGGGGGGCAAAGCATATGACACACAGCCCAACTTGATCTCTACGTTGACTCATCATAGTTTGGCCCCCCTTAAACAGGCTTGGGGGGGCATGGCCCCGTCCCCCCCCCCCCCCCCTGGATCCGCCCTTGGTCGTGGGTCTAGTTATTCCTTCGTCGACGACGAAATCATTATTTATGAACGTGTTCATTTTTTGTTTCTTAAAATTTCACAGAACACGGAATTTTATTGTTTTTTATATGCGTTGAGGCTCATATTACAGTTATTTATATATATTTTTTATTTTGTTTTGGGGGGGGCCAAAAGACATGTTGGCCCCCCTTCCAGGCTTTGGGGGGGCCATGGCCGGATTGCCCCCCCCCCCCCCCCCCCCCCTGGATCCGCCAGTGCATTGCATTGCACTCATTGATGCACTAGTGTGTAGTTGGCGTGGATCGTGCCATCCCGTCTCCCGATGGTGCGATTGGGTGCAGTCGAGGGCGTCGGAACATTTTGCTTTCACAAATTAGCGATTTATTATCCGCACCAAATCAAACTCGTCAATGCCCACGCGAGATTATGTTTTACTCTGGCGGTCTGCACACAGCCCAACTTGATCTCTACGTTGACTCATCATGAACAGCAAACGAACTGCATTGAAAAGGAGAACAGGCCGCCAAGCTAAGACGAAAGGTTCTGCCGAGAAAACGTCAACACCGCAGAATATGTCGGCAAGCTCCAAGGTAATATGTGGCCTGTATATTGCCTCCTAACTCCTGTGTCCTGTTTTTCGTTTGTCCGTTTGGTTGAATTATTCAAGCGGATGACAAAGCATTACATCAATTAAATACATTGCAAATTCCCTTAAACCGCGCCCTGGAGGGCCTCTGATAATTACACGCCTTGGGGGGACGGATTTCCCCCCCCCCCCCCCCTCCCCTAAGATCTCTAGAATCACGCAACGTAGCGACAAGCGGAAAACTGCATTAGATAGCTTGAGACAAGCTCTATCGAAGGTATATCGGTCTTTGCTTAGGTCAGGTCAATATTGAGATCACGTGAGGTCAGAGGCGGTCGCAGGGGGAGGCATCCGGGCCATGCCCCCCCCCCCCCCAAGGCTGATGAGGGGGCCAACATATCCCCCCCTCCTCCCAAAGTCACTTGGGGCCCAGGTGGGCTCTAAGTGCCTTGGCTCCAGGTCAGAATGGGCCCTCTAGAGGTCAGAGAGGAGGCCAGCTGGATGCCAGAATGACCCATGGAGGCTAAAGCGAGTCCTCTCGAGGCCAAAGTGGGCCCTCCGGATGTCGGAGAGGGTCCTCTGGAGGCCAAAGTGTGCCCCCCCCCCCCCCTTGTAGGCAGGAGTGGGCCCTCTAGAGGTCAGAGGGCCCAATGGTATCCCGAGGGTCCTCTGAAGGCCAGAGAGGGCCCCTGAGGGCCAAAGGGGCCCTCTGAAAGCCAGAGTGGGCTCTCTGCAGGTCAGAATTGGCCTCTTAGAGTTCAGAGTGGGCCCTCTGGAAGCCAGAGGGGCTCACTGGAGGCCAGAGTTGGCCCTCTAGAGGCAGGAGTGGGCCCTCTGGAGGCCAGAGTGGGTCCTCTGGAGGTCAGAGTTGGCGCTCTGGAGGCATAAGTAGGCCCTCTGGAAGCCAGAATGGACCCTTTGGAGGACGGATTGGGCCCTTTGGAAGCCAGGGGCCCTCTGGAGTTCAGAATTGGCCCTCTGGAGGCTGGCGTGGGCCCTCTGGAGGTGGAGACAGCAGTGGGCCCTCTGGAAGTTGAGGCCGGAGTGGGCCCTCTGGAGGTCAGAGTAGTTCCTCTGGAGGCCACATGGGGCCCTCTGGAAGCTGGAGGGCCATCTGGAGGTCACCGTCAGCTTGGACCCTCTGAAAGCGAGAGTGGCTGTCGTGAAGCCAGAGGGACCCTTTGGAGGTCAGAGCTGGCCTTATGGAGGCAGGAGTGAACCATCTGGAGGTGGAAGCTGGAGAGCGCCCTCTGAAGGCCAGAGTGAGCCCCCAGGAAGCCAGAGGAGGTCCACTAGTATCCAAAGGGGCCCTCTGGAAGCCAGGGAGCCCTCTGGAACCAGAGTGGGCCCTCCGGAGGTCAGCGTGGGCCCTCTGGAGGTCACATCGGGCCCTATGGAGGCCAGATGGGCCCTATATATGCCAGAGTGGGCCCTCTAGAGGCAGGAGTGGGCCTCCACAGGTCAGTGAGGGCTCCCTGGATACCACATGGGGCCCTATGGAAGCCAGAGATGGAACTGTGGATGTAAGAGTGAGCGGGAGGTCAGAGTGGGCCCTCTGGAGGTCAGAGCGGGACCTATGGAGTTCAGATGGGCCCAATGTAGTTCAGAGTGGGCTCTCTGAAAAATGCCCTCTCAAACCAGCAAAAAAAGTCTTGTCGCCGCTTGACCGCCCTTACAGGCCGACCGAGGACCCTTTTAAGCCTAGAAAGGGACTAACGGACCGTCATAAAGCTCTTAGACACCTGATAACGACCGATCACGCATAGCAACACCCTCTCAGGCTGGGCAAGAACCCTTTCAGGTCAACCAACGGTCTTTTTAAAGACGTTGAGGGCACAATCGAAGTCAATTGTTTTTTAAATAAATATTGAGCTATCGCAATCAGTGGCGGATCTACGGTTGGGAAAAATGGCAATTGCTCCCCCCCCCCCAACCGGCTGAAATCGGCGAAAAATTGACACATTTCCTGATATAGAAGAAAATCTAAGCAACTTTTACTAAGGAAAGTTAGCTTTAAATCAGCTAGCAATGCATAAGCAAGCGAAGTCCGATGAGTTTTCAGAATTGTGTGAGACTTTTTGGAATTTTGCCCCCCCCCCCCCCCCCCAACCACCCATTCTGGATCCGACAATGATCACAATGCCTCTCACTCGTCATTGTGTTCTGTGCGGGAGAATACACAGTTCCACAATGTTTGTATTTAAGTCGCTTGTCTGAAACGATTGTGCTATATATTTGGCAGCGGAAAAGTTTTCTCTATAGCTCTCTATAGCTCAATAATGACGCCATCATCACAAATTGACAAGCTTAATTTGTATCAAGTTAAATGGCTTTTCGAGAGATAAAAAATTAACCATCGTTTTCAGCAACACTTGCTTCATATTTTCTACTACAACCAGCGTATATTTGACAACTTTCAGAAAAAACGAAACATTCCCTTTAAAGAGAAATAATGACCTTTTCCCACAAAAATAGAGTTATTACTTGAAATTGACAGACGAGACCAAAACATATTGTAAATTCATCACATTTTGCATGCAAACTTTCCTACTGTAAGATATTGGCAGTTTCCTACCGATAAGCCTTCCACACTTATAACGGTCGGTACTCAGCAAGTACTCGGTAACGAATTCAGTAAATTAACCTCCCTACGCATTGTTATTTATCGTGGAGGTATGCAATATGTTTCCTGCACTCTATCTTTTGCGAATATGTGCCAAACATTTATGAACAATCAACAAGCATTTTAAAAAAGTGCATTGAAATCGGCAGTTTAGCTTGGACCCGGACGGCGACCTATTTAGTGTCGGCGATTTGTTTCGAAGTGCCCATTCAACAACCCCCCTGTGTCCGATGAAACTTTAGAACTGATGAGTGAACGCCGCACAGCAAAAGATAACTTGGACTGGGACAATTATCATAGGCTTAATCCACAAGTCAGAAGAGCAATCAGGAAAGATACGCGCAACAAAATTTCGCAGCGGGTCACCGAGACATCTCCCTCAAACCTATTCCGTGAGCTAAAACCTAGCATTGCCCCAAAACGTGGTCCTCCCAAATATCCTAAGAACATCACCCCTGACCAGGTCAATCAGTACTTCGTGTCAGTGGGACCCGAAACCAGAGAACAAGTGGCATCTCTATATCAGAGATCGGGACGCGCCCCGCTGTCCGTTCGCCTGCCGCGTCTAAACGCCGGAGCTTTGAAACTCATGCCTGTTACGTTGGAGCAGCTGCGCAAAGTTGTATTTTCACTTCCCAATGCAAACTCAGGTATTGAAGGGGACATATCTCTCAAAATTATAAAATTGGTTTTCAATATTATTGGTCGCACGCTGCTCCAGATTATCAATACAAGCATAGTTAAAGAAACAGTACCCTCAGCGTGGAAGCGAGCGATAGTAATTCCAATTCATAAACGCGACGATCCATCTCTTCCGGCCAATTTTAGACCAATAACCACTGTACCAGGCGTATGCAAAATTGTAGAAAATATCGTTCACATTCAACTGGTAGAGTACCTTGAGAGCCAGTCTCTCTTTAGCACGGATCAGCATGGATTTATGCGCGGATATTCGACAGCGACAGCCCTTTTAACCGTTGCAGAAGACATTCTTAAGGGAATGGATAATTCTGAAGTTTCGCTTTTAACTCTTATAGATTTAAGTCGCTGCTTTGGTGTTATTAACCACGAGACTTTACTTAATAAGCTAGAACTTCTTCAAATCGCCCCGGGATGGTTCCGTAGCTATTTAGAGTGTCACACTCAGAGAGTTAGAGTCGGTGATGACCTTTCGAAGCCACTCCCCATACAAATAGGCACTTTCCAGGGAACGATATTAGGAAGTTTATTGTTTAACCTTTTAACTAACGACATCTCATCTTACATTCCATCGAAGATAAACGGATTTAAGGTGACATTTGTCCGCTACGCTGATGATACGCAGATAGCATTGACCGGTCCCAGAAAACGCATAGAAGAGATGAAAAGCTCACTCGAAGAAGTATTAGATACGCTGGCGACTTGGTTCATGCAGCATGGTATGAAGGTCAACGCCAGTAAAGCAGAGCTGATACTGTGTGGAGACAGACGCCAACTGAAGCTGATGTCTGACTTGCCCGAAGTGCGCTTTATGGGTGAACGTCTTGACCATGTAGAAAAGGTTAAGAATCTTGGCGTCATAATGGATTCTGAGCTATCGTGGAAATTTCATGTTAAACATGTAACAAGTCGGTGCTTCGGTATTTTGATTTGATTATTTCATGTCACAAATGTTCTACCGTTAAGTCTGCTTCCAAGGATCATAGACTCGCTCGTCATGTCTCATGTCCGCTATTGTATACAAGTGTTCGGGAGTGCTTGTCATGGTGTTCTGTCAGAAATTCAAAAGGTTATCAATTTCGCTGCGCGTATTATTTCCGGAAGACGTAAATACGACCATATATCCGATGTGCCTCAGCAACTGAATTGACTTAATGTACCACAGCTCATAGCATATTTCGATCTGAATCTAATCCACCAAATTTTGACTACCTGTAGACCTCTGTCACTGCGATGTCAACTCTCGTACAACCATGAAGCTGTAGCGCGCTCAACTCGCCAGTCTTCTCACCTATCGATTACACGGCCAAAGAACAACCATGGTAAGCGCTGACTTGCATACCGCGCATCGAAGCTGTACAACTATGTAGCGATGCGCAACGGATTGAGTGAGATGACTGTGTATAGTTTTAAGTCCCATGCTCGTAAGCTTGTGCAGCGAATGTAAGTATAGTTAGGCTGTATCATCATATGACTGACATGTGATATTAACTTTGTATGACAATGGTTCACTAATAACCTCAATCGTGTGGATGAACCCGCTGAAGTGCAATAAATGAATAAATAAATAAATAAATAATTCCTAAATTTAGATCACATCATTTGAACACCATATCGGTAGCCAAATAAATTGTTGCTAACAAAATCAAAAGGTCATTTTTTCCTTTTAAATGGAAATATTCACCTTTTGATCTATTTTTCTGCATTGTTTTATGCAACATTTATGGTATCAAATTGATCGAGTCTCAATTTAAAATGAAATCACAACTTTTCGTCTTCTTTTTAAAGTACATATACTTCTTTCGGAGTTCATGATCGGTGTTTTCCCTTCACTATTGGAAGCGCGACATATCTGGCGCTTTTCTTTCAATCTGTTCAACGTTGAATAAACTGAACCGCAAATGTTGTAAGTGCGCTGATAGGCGTGACAATGTCTTTGTAAACAAGTCGCCGACACTAAATATGTCGCCGTTGGGTGCATAAGTGAACTTCCGATTTTTTTGCAAAGCATGTTAGCATGTTACCTCTCGGCCGCTGCTGAACCCCATCGGCACCTACCAGGGCTCAATGGTGTGACCCCTGTTGTACTCGATGTATGCCAATGACCTACCTCTTTATGCGAACGATGCGGACATTGTGCAATATGCGGATGACACCCAGGTTCTGATCTCTGGGAGGCCTGGCGATGTTGGTTCCCTTGTAACTTCAATGGAGCAAACTGTTTACAGCTGTTCCGATGGTTTGGCAAAAATGGCCTAAAAATCAACGCAGAGAAAACACAGCTTAAAGTTCTCGGCTCTCGTCAAAACGTTCAGCGGCTCCCGGCCGTCAGCATCAATTTCATGGGGGCGTATGTTATCGTCGGTTCTCCCATTGTACGGAATCTGGGTGTCGTGTTTGATCAGAGAATGACGTTCTCGGCTCACATTGATGACCTGGTACGACGATGTACCGGTACACTGTGTAGCCTCAGCCACAGTCGTCATTGCCTGCCACAGCCCACTGTGATCCGACTTGTGGAAGGCCTGGTGATTTTAGCGATACGTTACTGTGTGACCGTCTATGGAGCTACCAACAAAACTCAGCTATGTCGCCTTCAGCGAATACTTAACTTTGGCGCTAGAGTCATCTCCGGTCGCAGAAAGTACGACCACATCAGTGGCGTGATACGGGAGCTTAAATGGCTCACAGCCGAGGACATGTTCTTATATCACGGCCTCACACTTCTAAACAAGATCCGGTGTATATCTGAGCCAGAGACACTTGCCCATGGTCTTATCACCAGACACAACATTCACCATCGTTCCACTAGGCAGTCGGATCAGCCCCTCAGATAAGATCTGGGTCGGGAAAGCGCAGGTTTGTATACTATATCGTGACCAAATTCAACTGCCAGCAGCCATGCGTGATGCCCTCACTTATTAAAGGCGATGTGCGAAGATGGCTCTTAAGAAATCAGTTTGGTGACAATGACTGGTATGTCTTTAAATAAATACTGTGACACAATATGACATCGTGTGCCTGTTGCGAATGCCTGACTCCACATTGTTCGCTTGTTATGCTTGTATGACTCGAGGTGCAGAATAACCGTGTTTCACGGAGATACCTCATGATGTGTATAAATGCATAAATATATTTATTTGCCAGTTTTTCCATTGTTGGTTGTTTTTTGGGGGGGAAATCGTTATTTTGTCAATGATAAGCTAAAGCATAGTGTTATATACAGCCAGAGACAAAACTATACAAAACTCCTAATGTTGAAAATAAATTAACTAATTTTCACAAATTGAGGGTTGCAACCAGGGCCGTCGTTGGGTGCATCAGTTAACTGCTAATTTGGTTACCTTTGTATTCAATGTTTGTTGATTGTTAAGGATAGTGGGGCACATAATCACAATAGACAGAGTGCAAGACATATTCTCTATACAATTTTGTCCAAAAACATTACGAGAGAAGCCGGAATTCGATGGGGACCGAAATTCGTTACCAAGTACTTGCGAGTACCGGTCGTTAGAAGCGTGGATCGCTTATTAACTTTGACTTGAAATATATCTCGGTAGGAATTGTTATATGCAAAATGTGAGCAATTTACAATATATTTTGACCTCGTCTGTCGATTTCAAGTAATAACTCAATTTGTGTGGAAAAAGGTGAATATTACCCTATAATGAAATTGCATTGGAAGTTGCTTGTTTTAAACCCGCTCTCAGAATATAAATTGAGCATTATCTGGGTGGAGCGTTATCAAAATAATGGCGTAATTTGACGTCACCGGCAGCCATCTTCCGCGGAGACGTTTAACGCTCTGACGGTGGCGCAGCGGGTCCATTCGGCTCGGAAGACAGCCGACACTCAGCGGCGGGAGATCATCGGTCTGATGACGTCATACACGGCAGAACAGCGCGACAGCGTCAGCATGGCCTACGAGAGTCTGTATGACCAGGTATGGTGCCACGGATTTGGTTGTGATTGTGAGTTTGGAGGGTATGGTGGCGTGGTGGGTGATGGCCAGTATCACCTGGTGAAATTAGGTATGTTGTGTGGGTCGGTATGATGCAGGCCTGCTTTTGTTGCAGGGATTTGTGACGGTGCATCTGTTACAGTCATATACCGTCGGGAATGCTAACCCGGTTCCGTGACCAGTGGCGATCAGGCCACGTCTTATACAATACCGGGGACTCGTCGGGGAATCGAACCCAGTCCCTGGCACAAGGAGCAGAGGCCCTACCCCCTGCGCCAACGGCTGACTACTTTTGCTGGCACAGAACCTCCTGGACGACCTGAGCGGCGAGCTGGGCGGAAATCTGCTGGATCTCTGCAACGCTCTGTTTACGCCGCGCCGGGAGTACATCGCTGGCTGGATCGACAGAGCGATCCAGGTAGGTCAGGTCGGAGATCCGTACAGATAGGATCGAGGGACTTAGGGATATCGAGTTAGATCTGATCAGTAGCCACACACGAGATATGGATGTGTCAGAACTCAGAGCAACACCCTGCAGTGAGATTTTGACGGGTCACAGACTCACAACACCGGTAAACAATTTACACATACAGTGAGGCCCGGACAGGTCGCGACACAGGAGAACAATCTACAGCAGTGGTTCTGAGCTTCAAGTGTAAATTTCTCCCCTTTTGATGACCAGAATGACTCGTTACCCCTCCCCTCCAAAGCGCAGATCGCGGTGATCGGCCTTGCGGTACAGCATAGCTTCAGGCGCTTACTACTAGTGCCATCTAGGAACAGGATTAGGAATACAAGTAGACATGTCTGCTGTTGCTCAATTACTCTAAAGCAGTGGTTTCCAGCGTGTCCAGCGTTTCCAGCGTACTCTTCAAATGTGACATAAAGCTGAGCATCAGTTGGTGTTGATGCCCTTCTGAATAATGTGATAATGAAACAGAAACGTTAATAGATGCATGTGCATTGCGTGCCATCATCAAACGAATCAGTTATAATTCCTCACATAGCTGCTCAAGTGGTCAATCGTCATTACCTACCCCCCCCCCCCCACCCTACCATCGAAGGCTCCATTACCCTGAAGGGTGTAATGAAACCCCGAAGGGTGTCATTACAGGATGTAATTGTAAGGGTGTAATTACACCCCGAAAGGTGTAATTATCTCCTATTTGAAAATCACTGAACTTCAGTGAGATTGTGATGGGCCAGGACTCAGCTCGCCAACCTACAGTGAGATATACATGTACCTATACTAAATCAAAGGTCTGCCCTGACAGATAGGTAGGTAGAAGTGACCGAGTAGTGAGTACCTTCTACCTACAGTGAGATACAGTCTCGTGATTCCGCCGTTCATGCCACAGTACCATCATGGTTCGTTGCACCGTCAATCAAATGACCGACTCATGGTGGATATGATAACTATGATTACCTGTAAGACGCCGTAGTTGGCGATGAACGAGCGAGCGCGAAGAAAATGTATGGTGAATTTCAATTCCATCGGGCAAGTAGTTTCTGAGATACAAAAAGGGTACGCACGTGCGCACGTGCAGAAGCACCCCTCCCCTGACTTGTGGGAAAGTGGTGGCTGAGAGGTCCCTAACCGCGCACAAAATTTGAACACAATCGGCTCAGCCGTTCCTCATATATACAATAGGGGTGTGCACGTGCGCACGTGCAGAGGCACTCCACCCCTGACTTATGGGAAAGTGGCGGCTGAGAGGTCCCTAACCACACACCAAATTTGAACACGATCGGCTCAGCCATTCCTACGATATAGAATAGGGGGTGC
Source organism: Chirona hameri (assembly GCA_036785665.1). NCBI lineage: Eukaryota > Metazoa > Arthropoda > Thecostraca > Balanomorpha > Balanidae > Chirona > Chirona hameri. The sequence continues at coordinate 45,137 of JAXIVJ010005788.1, forward strand.
GCACGTGCGCACGTGCAGAGGCACTCCATGCCTGACTTGTGGGAAAGCAACACAATCGGCTCAGCCGTTGCGGAGCTATTGTGAGGAAACACCTTCCAACACCCCTCACGCGGCACGCGCCACGCGCAGTGTTAGTCACCCACGTGAGTCGGCACTGGTCTCAAACAGAGTAGGTTGGATGAGGCTGCTCAGAAAAGAAGCTCGCTTGTCAATCGGACCTGCGGTTGCAGAGATATTAGCTTGTAAAAAGCGTCGCCACGGGTCGGGCCGGGCCGGGCCGGGCCGGGCCAGGCCCGGCCCGACCCGACCCGACCCGTGGCGACGCTTTTGAGAAGCTCATATATCTGCAACCACACGTCCGATTGACAAGCGGACTTCTTTGCTGAGCAGCCCCATCCAACCTACCCTGTTTGAGACCGGTGCTGACTCATGTGGGTGACTACCACTGCGCGTGGCGCGTGGCGCGTGCCGCGTGAGGGATGTTGAGAAGTGTTTTCTCGCAAAAACTCTGCAACGGCTGAGCCGATTGTGTTCAAATTTGGTGTGTGGTTAGGGTCCCCTCAGCCGCCGCCTTCCCACAAGTCAGGGATAGGGTGCCTTTGCACGTGCGCACGTGCACACCCCTATTCTATATCTCAGGAACGGCTGAGACGATTTTGTTCAAATTTGGTGTGCGGTTAGGGACCTCTCAGCCGCCACTTTTCCACAAGTCATGGGTGGTGTGCCTCTGCACGTGCGCACGTGCGCACCCTTTGTGTATATCAGAAACTACTTTCCCGATGGAGTTGAAATTCGCCATACATTTCCTTCGCGCTCGCTCGTTCATCGCCAACTACGGCGCCTTACTGGTATGGTATGATATGGTGGATATATGGTGATATGGTGGATACTGGTATGGTATGATATGGTGATATGGTGGTATGGTATGATATGGTATGATATGGTATGATATGGTGGATATGTTAAGGATACCTTCATAATGCACAGTCACCTAACCGTCGAGTTCAGGGCAGGAAATATGGAAGCATTCCACTTAATCACACACTACAAAGGCACATTTCAGCGCTGCTATTTGGCCGGGTACCGTGTACCGTGTACCGTGTACCGTGTACCGTGTACCGTGTACCGTGTACCGTGTACCGAGTACCAGGCAGCAGCCGACTTTACAGCAGAACGATGGTCGCCAAATCGATGGTATTGCTTGGTTGGGCGTTACCTATACCTCCTTTATACTGCTCTTTAGCTGCGCCTCGCGACCATGGTTTATAAATCGGGGTCGATTTAAGCCCGGTTCCCACCGCCACCGGTCAACCACGGAAAGTACAAAGCTAAGTACAAAAGTACGCACCGTATTTTCCGGTCCTGTCCGGTGGCGGCGGGAACCAGGATTTCGTAGGCGAACAGGGACGTAGGAACGTCACGAAAAGTGTGGGGGGCACTGGCGGATCAAGCCTACTAATATGGGGGGGCTAATTTCACTAGGGCCTTCCGTTCCCCAGGGGCCTCCATATGACCTTAAAGGTGCCCCCATTTTTCCCTTTGCGGAGTTGGGTTATTTTTTCGCTATGCTATTTATACGTGTAAGGACGTGTCAATTAAGTGCAAAAATAAAATTGATGGATATTTGCCACCAAATATCTCATTTTGTTCTCATTTTACATGCTATTTTATATACAAATTAGTTATTCGCTTATACCTTTTGACTGAATAAAGCTAGAAGGGTACGGTAAACGTCATGTTGTTATCATCAAGACGTGTTGAATGCTGTGCAGCATGACTTCTTTCTGACATTCGATGACCTTGACCTAAGGTCAAGGTCACGGCGCAAGGTCATCTTTCCTAATTTGATCTACAGGGCGATGTTATATAGCTTTGAACTTGTCTTGAAGATAGGAATTCATTGGTATTAAAATAATTGCGCGATCGTTGATGATTATACAGCAAACTGAGACATTTTCGGGCTTCTTTACACCGAGAAGGAAGTTATGAAGTTACTATTCGACATTCAAATTCAAATGAATTTAAAAGTTGCCATTGACGATCAGGCGTTATTTAAGCACAATCAAATTCCTCGCAACAAGACAAGTTTTAAGATATATAGCATCGCCACATAGGCCACAATTGGAAACCTAACCTTGAACCTTGACATTAACCTTAGGTGAAGGTCACCAAATGTTAGAAAGAAGTCATACTGCATATCATTCAACGCGTCTTGACGAAAATAACAAAATGGTGTCCTTATACCTTTCTATCTGTATTCAGTCAAAAGTTATTGGGGAATAACATCTGTCACAAAAAGAACATAAAATGACAAAATTTAGCATATTTGAAGACAAATAACCATCAATTTTATTTCTTCATGTTTGAAGGACACTTCTTTACACTTAACAAGAATAAAGTCAAAATAGGAAATACATTTGGCTCGGGTATCAAAAAAAATATTTTTTTTTAATCCTAACTTCGAAATTTAAGGTAAGGTCATCAAATGTCAGAAAGAGGTCATGCTGCAAAGCATTCAACTCGTCTTGATGAAAAAAGCAAAATGACGTTTACCGTACCATTCTAGTTTTATTCAATCAAAAGTCATTAGCGAATAATATATTTTGTTTAATATAAAATAGCATGTAAAATTACCAAAATTGAGATATTTGGAGGAAAATATCCCCCAATTTTATTTTTTCACTTAATTTACACGTCCCTACACGTAAGAAAGGCATAGCGAAACCATTAGAAACACGTTTGAGAAAAGGTATCCAAAAAAGTTGTACAATTTCGAAAACGTACTAAATTTTGAAATTTTCGAGAAAAAAAAACATCACCATGTAATAAAACAGCTAATTGACATTCTAATGACATATAATACATATATATTGCTTCATAAATTATCCGCCATATGGGCTGACAAAGATTGACCTGCACCGTAACCTTATAAAAATGTCCGAGGCAATATCTCCTGAACCACTGCTTGCATTGCAATACAACTTTCACAGCTCACTTTAGCGCCCCAGGTTACCCCATATACCAATTTTGGCCATGATCGGGGACATGACGGTGTCCTTTTGGACTTTGTTTTTTTGTCGCTTTGTCGTGGAATGCCCCAGCTACAAAAAGAAGAGCATTGGGATTTTTTAACTGAACCTAATTACCCTACTTAATACTAGTAGACGTATTCCACACAACATAGGTACCTATGTAAGAAAATTCACTCACGCGCTCCTCTGCCACCCAGCATGCAGCAGGAGACCAAAGGCTGCGTCGCGGCGTGTAAAATTATAACTTACAATGATTATGAATCACTCCTAAATAGCTTCAGCCGCGCCACTTTCCCTATCCCTACTGCTACCAAAATGCTACCAAATAGAGGAAACACGAACGAGGCAAAAATAAGATTTATTTCTTTCGCAAGAAGTTTTTTTTTTGGTAGCAGGCAGCACCCATTTTTCATCGCCAGTGTGGCCGCCGTGATGTCTCATGTCTGTCCCCGCCGCCCCCGTCGTCGGCGCGGCAGGCCAGGTCGGTCGCGCGGAAACCCCATGCCGGCTCTGTGAGACACGGAGGTATTTTCCGCGGCCACCTGCGTGTGTGGACTCGCCCGCGGCCCGGTCCGCTGTTTTGAGAGACATCAGGCCGAGCGCCATTGTCCACCCGAGCGCGACCACCAGCAGTGCGCGCGGCGACCGACCCACCGGGAGTCGGAATATGGCCGCCGTGACGTCTCCTGACTGTCCCCGCCGCCCGTCGCCAGCGCGGCGGGCCGGGTCGGCCGCGCGGCTGTGCCTGGCCGGCTCTGTGAGACTCTGAGGTGTTTGTCCGCGGCCCACCTGTGTGCGGAGCCGCGGCCCGGTCCGCTGTTTTCGGAAACATCCGGCTGGTTGCCATTGTCTACCGGGGCGTAGCCGGCAGTGAGCGTGGCGGCCGGCCCGGCCCACCCGTGTTATGATAGTGCCCCGCGCCGCGCCTCGCCGGGCCACCTGTTCAAACAGCGCGCTGCGTCGCGCCTCACGTGTTTTCGCCATGTCTCTCTACGCGCCCTGTGTGTCTAGCCTCCCCTGTCTAACCCTTCTCGCGACCTCATTTCCTCGCCGTATTTAAGCTGCCGTCAACATGTCTTCCGCTCTGTTCTCACTAGACTTTCGTGCTGATCGGACGGCACTGTGCTCTCCCAGCCTCCGCGCAGAGCGGTCGGCTTCTTCGTCGTGTGATTTCGCCTTCCGCAATATAGACTGTGAAAGAGTGCAGTGGTGTGAAAAGTGGTGTCCGCCGAGAGCGGAAGAAGAAGTGTGTGATCACCGACACAGTAATACAGCGCAGGTTGCCTACCCTGTCACCCCACCGTTCCTGGCTTGCTGCATTGTAAGTCTCCTTGTCGTCTGCATTTTCGACTTCTATCACGCCCACACCGACTCACCTGTCACCCCACCGTTCCTGGCTTGCTGCATTGTAAGTCTCCTTGTCTTCTGCATTTTCGACTTCTATCACGTCTACCCCCAATTGTGCACCGCCTTCATCCTTTCATGACAAATACCTGCGCTCGCTGTTCATAATTTCCCGGACCCAAATGCCATGGACCGTAGCCACGATAATTTATCAATTTAAGAGCTACACAGATACAGTCCACACCAGAGCGCTCGAGACACACGAGGTGTTTTGGGCTCACGTAGGCTTACCGCGTCTGCGACAGCCAGTTTCAGCGATTTTTTTTTTTGGGGGGGGGGGAATTTCTATTGCCGCCCCTGTCGAACTTGGGATGGGTGGGGGGGGCTTTTGCCCCTGCCACCTCTCCCCCCCCCCCCTCCCGGATCCGCCAGTGGAGGGGGGGGGGGACAGTGAAACCTTGATCTCGTTTTGAGAGAACCCCAACCCCCTATTGAAGATTTCTTTGCAGATTTGGGCTGTTCTCGTCTTGGCGAACCCTTTGCCATCACAAACTTTTCGCACCAAGCAAAAGACAAGATTTTAGCCCAAACAATGGCCGAAAAGTGAGGGGATCATGGCCCCCCGGCCCCCCTGCTCCTACGCCTATGTCGGCGAACGTTTTCGCCAGCGCGCGGTCGGAAACGGACAGTACAAAGTACAAAGTTGAACACTGCTGAATTTTCGCTCGCTCGTCAGCTGACTTTTCCGTTGTTACCAGATGGTGAACGCTGTTACCAAATCTAGCGATTTTCAACTTTTGGAGACATCGCAGTCACCAACTTCCCTGTCCGTTCTTGTCCTGTCCGTTGTTGACCGGTGGCGGTGGGCACCGGGCTTTAGAGTTAAGTTATATAAGTTGACGCCGTTGCTATGAATGCAGGCATGCATGTGGCAAAAGCTCTTAAAGGGAACCTGGATCCAGAGGATCCTACTATGTTCTCTCAAATTCAGGGTTGAACAATATATAAGTACTCGTACAAAACTTAGACAATCGTATATCACTACAAAATAATACGTCTATTTTAAAGCCGAGTGATAACCCCCTGACAAAGTGAAGACCCCGTGGCGACGTGACCATGACCTTTCTGGCAGCACCGCGGCCGACCCCATGACCTAACATGACCTTTATGGCAGCACCGCGGTCATCCTCGCGAGACAGTGCTGGTGGAGATGATATGCTGTAACTCGGAGAATGACATCGGACACATCTCCACCGCCTACTTTGCCAGTAAGATCCGTTATCCACACTCAGGTTTTCTGTTTCATATCACTTACACAATAGCATGCCAATATTTACCGACGGTTATGCCCGCTCAGCTTAAATATGATCGTGTTTTTGACAGATGATGACAAACAGATATAAAAATAGCCATGATAATATTATGTCTTGACGTTTGTACATACATTTGTATGATGATGTTTTCATGTCATTCTCTTGTTTGTAGGTAAATATGATAAGTAGGTATACACCGTTCAGTGTGTTAATTTCGTGCTGCACTCTGCTCACTGCAGTGTTTGGCGTACCGTTGGCGGACGCCCTGCGGTCAGGACTGGAAGGAAATCTACAGAAACTCTGCCTTGCTTTAGTGGAAAACAGGCAAGAGAACGGCAAAGTCAATGTGGAAAAGGCCAGAAAGATGGCAATGGTAAGCACCCTGGTACAGTTCGGCAGGGGCGGCGCCACCAATTTTTGATAGGGAGGGGCGGGTCCAATTTGTTTAAATCGTAAAAAATCGAGTTTTGATGCAAATATCAAATAAAACGTGAAAAGAACACAAGTCTCTTAACAATGGCTATCTCGGATTTGAAAATTTTGGCTTTTTGACCACCAAAAATAAGCAAACTCATTTATTCGGAAAAATGGCCACAAAATCAAAATATTTGAAGATATTAAACAAAAAGCGAATATATATGGAAGAACTAAGTATGGACGATACATACACCAAATTTCGAATCAATATCTTTATTTTTGACTGACTTATAGCTCCCTAAGTATAAATCATTCATGACGTCATTTTGATAAGTTACGTTTTTGTCTTGTATTGACCAGATACAGATAAATGAATACCACTGCTGTATTTCTGAGACCAAACTGGGCTAGAAACATGCCTTTGTTATTGATATTAATCAATTTCAAATTTTGACATTATGTGACCTGATATTGACCTGAGGGCCATTATATGGGGTCCGGTTGTGAAAATGGCTGCAACTATATAATTATACGTGTAAAATAACCCATAAAACATGTGTCACATGGCTTTCGTAGACCTCTTGCCAATAGTGACCTTTTGTGACCTGACCTTGACCTTGATCTTTGCTTACAAATTCACTTTTGCTTATGCGGAAGATGCAGTATACCTTTGAGAGCACTTTGCGCGATAATAGGGTGAAACACACTGTACACACCGTACACAAGTTTTCTTGAACACGGCTACTGAATGCCAAGTGATGTTGATACCTGGCATTTTACCTGGCATAATTAATGTTTTAGGGCCTCGAAACATTCAGTATTAGTGCGTCATTAACCAGCGCCCCGCTGGGGTATTCAGCCGAACACTGGGGGGATGAATACGGGGGGGGGCAGATTATACCCCCCTCCCTCCTTATTTTCCGAACCAATAACCGCAGCGAGACGCGCAAGGAGGCAATCGAAAGCTCTTAATGGACGCTTCTAAAGCATACGCGAAATTGGTAAAATAAGGTAAAATGTCAGGTCACAGTCAGGTAAAAGGTCAAAATTAAGGTATTTGAGTTTGTGGGCCATACTTTCCATCCAAAGCCTTAGATTGCGACTAGTATCGGTCAAACACATTGTACAGTGTACACACCATCCACGTGTTAGATTGAAAACGCATAATTGTCAACATGGCAGAGTAGTTTCAGGATCGTCATATTTGTAGGTATGCAATGTCACCACATTTAATTGAGCTTAAACATAGCAAACTTTGGCGACACATTGAAGGAAATTATATAACCGGAGTGCATTTTTTCCAGCGAAAGGTTGCTGGGATATGGGGTACTGTACCCCGCTATCTGAAGATAGGGGGACGCGTCCCCCGCGTCACCCCGGTGGCGCCGCTCCTGCTGTTCGGTGTTAGCATAATACAGGAGCGCGCCATGATTTGTAAATGGGAAAATGACAAGGTTTAGAAGTTGTTAGTTTCATGCAAGACCCATTCTCTTCCAACAACATTATCTGTCATGACTAAGCCTATCGCTATGAACATATTTAGCGTTGTATTCTCTTTCGATACTCCACAATGAGTGTTGTTGAACGTGAGTGACGAACTTGAATACTGTACCGCATTACATCATCTTGTTCGATAATCTTCACCCGTGTCCACGTAATACGGTTTGCACTCGAAGCTGGCTCATCTTTTGATACCCAAAACGTAACTGCATGCAAGGGATTCCCTGTCCCCCGCATGTCTTCCTCAATCCTCAGCTTACGAGAAAGCAAAATGTTGCATTTCTGTCGACAGAACATCTATATTACTATTTGATAAGCGTCTGTCTGTCTGTCTGACAGTGGCGGATCCAGGATTTTCTAAGGCAGGGGGCTTCAGGCCCGAGGGCGGCATATTTCCTCGGTAACAGGGGCGGCATGGTCCAAATGGGCGGCAATCCAATATGTCAATTAAACGGGTCAAATATGCCTCTTCCTTAACCCGCCCCCCCCCCCCCCCCCCCCCCCCGGGGGGGGGGGCAGAATCTGCCCCTCCCGGATTTTCTCCGTATCTTGAAAACTATGATAGATATTGACGTGAAACGTTCCGTACCTTATGTTGCATCCATTTTACGTCTTCTCTCAACATGTCAGTTGGGCAAACTACAGAGGCGATACAAAATAGATCAATACATTTTTAGATTTTGTTATACCCATATTTGGGCATACATGCAGTATCAAACTGTGAGGCCTGTCATTAGGACAATTCGGAGCAACATACGCATACTCGGAGGTTAAAAAGTGTCGGAGAACATGTTGTCCATCAATATATCGGAATAATAAATGTGACCATATTCGGTAATTCCCCTTATTCCACGTAAATGACGATCTAAATATTGATTCCGCGACGCAACGACCAGTGTGAAATACATTTTTAGATCGGTAGTCAGCCGGCTAATCCAATTTTAGATCATGAAGTCAGGTGGCGAATCAAAATTAAATCGCTGAGGCTGCTGCGAGTGCCGAAATTGAGATCGCCGACCCTTACTTTGGCCATATATGTCAAAGTAGGGATCTGATCATACAAGTACAAGACAATATGATGGCGCGATTCGTGCAGTTTCAACCGAGAAAAAAATCCAGGGGTGATGGGCATTTTTTTAGGGGTGATCGGGTGTTTGAAGGTGTGAATGTCAGGAAAACAATACATTTTTAGATCGGATCTCCTTATAAGGGCATGCTCCGCCCATTTTGATGACGTCACGACCTAATTTTTGATCGATCCATTTTTAGATCGCCTCCCCGTAGTTTGCCCAACTGATGTCATTTCAATTAGTGAAGTAGTTACGGAGATAATAACGTTTAAGTGACGTCAGGTCATGCCATTTTTGGTGGAAAAACGATAAATGTTTGAAAAACCGTAGACAATCGAGTTGTAAAGCAAATTGCAAAACAAAATCAAATGAAAGAAAATGCAATTTTCTTTAAAAAGGCTATCTCGGATTTGCATTTTTGTTAGTTTTGGACAACAAACTGATTTGTTTAGGAAAAATCCCACAAAATATAAATTTTCAAAAATATAACAAAACGGAATATATATATATATATATATATATATATATATATATATATATATATATATATATATATATATATATATATATATTGGATAACCAAGTATGAACGATACCCACACCAAAATTCAAAGTAAAATCTGATTTAATGCCCAAGGACGGGGGACGCTGTAGCGCCCAAAGTTTGCGTCTGATTGCGACACAAATGGTCTCAAACGATGCCCCGTGCCCATTTCCAGGATGACAAGCATTCTTAGAGTAAATTTGTTACCCGTGACCTTCAAGATCAAAGGACGGGAACGCTGTAGCGCCCAACTTTGGGTGCTAACTTGAAGGTCACGGGGCACAACTCTAAAAATGCTTATCATTCTGGAAATGGAAAGGACGGGGGGAAATCCCGTCCTTTGACCCTGAATTTGACATTAAAGGTCATGGGGTTTGACCTTGAAGGTCACGGGGCACAACTCTGAACATTTTTGTCATCTTGGAACTGGCACAAGGAATCGTTTGAGACCAATTTGTCGCGATCGGACGGTAACTCTGGGCGCTACAGCGTTCCCAATCGTTTGACCTTGAATTTGATCTTGAAGGAGACCAGTAAAGTCAAAATGGACCCGATTTTTGTAAAGCAGGAGGTTCGTTTTGACCTTAGTCCTTAGAGCCATCGCGTCCAATCTTGTACAAATCGGTGACCGACACTGAAAACGTTTCTGTGGAGCTGTGGACATCATGGACATTGGACATTCATCCAAGCTATTTTTAGGCGCCCCGAGTGTGAAAGGTACAATACGTCAGCACCTGCAACGCCTCGCCAGGCATATTACAAAAGTGTCACGGTTATTTCATGGGGGTCCAGACCTCTTCGTAGGCGCCATCCAGGGCGCTATCGGGAGTGTGGGGAGGGGGGCAAAAGCGTGTTATTGGTTTCGAAGGTCACGGATGCCCGGTCGCCGTCGGAGGGAAGCTGAAGGCGTCAGGGTGCCACCATTCTGAGTGCACCGGGGCACCGCATCGCTTTCGGGCCGGCAAGGTGCCATCCGGGGCGGTATGATACCTTTCGAGGGTAGCAAGAGATGCTTTCTGAAGGTGGCAAGACGTCTTCCGAACTCCGAAGGCGGCACATTGCACTCTGAGGGCGGCAAAATGTCTTCCGAGGGCGGTAAAATGTTTTCCAAGGGCGGCATAATGAGCTCTGAGGGCGGCAAGATGCCTTCCAAGGGCGGCAATATGTCTCCGAAGGCGGCATGATGCCTTCCAAGAGCAACATAATGCGCTCTGAGGGCAGCAGGATGCCTTCCTAGGGCGGCATATTGCACTCCAGAGGCGGCATAATGTGCTCTGAGGGCGATAAGATGCCTTCCGAAGGCCACAAGACATCTTCCAAGGTCGGCATAATGCACATCCGAGGGCGGCAAAATGTCTTCCGAGGGCGGCAAGATGTTTTCCGAGGGCGGCATGATGCTTTCCGAGGGCGGCATAATGCTCTCTGGATTCTGAGGAGGGCATGATGCCTTCCGAGGGCGGCAAGATGTCTTCCGAGGGCGGCATGAAGCCTTCCAAGAGCGGCATCATGCGCTCCTAGGGCGGCAGGATGCCTTCCGAGGGCGACAAGACATCTCCCGAAGGCGGCATAATGCACTCCGAGGGCGGCAAAATGTCTTCCGAGGGCGACACGATGTTTTCCGAGGGCGACACGATGTTTTCCGAGGGCGGCATGATGCCTTCCGAGGGCGGCATGATGCCTTCCGAGGGTGGCATGATGCCTTCCGAGGGCGGCATGATGCATTCCGAGGGCGGCATGATGCCTTCCGAGGGCGGCGATGTACCTTCTGAGGGCGGCATAATGCGTTGTGAGGGCGGCAAGCTGTCTTCTGAGGGTTCCAGGGTGCCTTTCAACAGTGCTACGACTATGTCGGTAGACACAAGGGCGCCCTGGCGGCCTCCCGAGAACGCTACAGCGCCTTCGGCGCAGGAAAATGCTTTGCAAGAACGTCGTCGCGGCGCCTTCGGCGCCGCGGTGCCCGAGGGCGCCGTTTTCTAAGGCAGGGGGATTCAGCCCCTACGCCCCCCCCCCCTGGATCCGCTACTGCTGTCTGTCTATCTGTCTGTATATCTGTATGTCTATCTGTCTGTATATATGTCTGTCTATATGTCTGCCTATCTGTCTGTCTATCCGGCACCGCTCAGTTTATTCAGTGTAAAAGTCCCAGTTAATTCAGTGCTAAATTGGTGCGGATACCTCCATCCCAGAGATGCCAGCTAGCTATGCATAGGACATATATGGGAGATGGGATAAGTCACCGACGCACCGGAGTTGGTGGGGCGGCGATCCCTTGACGGGTAATAGGTAATTATGTCCTATACAGTTCCAGTTCCAGTCCAGTTAATTAACGTGCTGAATTGGTGCGGATTCCTCCATCCCGGAGATTCCAGCTAATCGTCCAGCGGAGCGGACGGGTTAGCACTAGTGTTAGCTATTAGAGTAGTGCAGTGGTGCTCAGCATAAATGTATCGCATGCATATGTATGTCCCTAGATGGCACGTGTAGTAAACGCCTGACGTTATGCTGTACCGCATAGCTTGGCCCCCTTTTTACCCATTTTTGATGTTGACCCCTTTTTGATGACCAGAAATCAGAATGACTCGTTACCCCAATTGCACAGACCATGCAGTTATCGGGTTCAAGCTATGCGGTACAGCATAACTTCAGGCGTTTACAACTAGTGCCATCTAGGGACAGAAATATCATTAGACTGTGTGCCATTACTAGAAGTATAAAACAATGTTCCCAGCATATAACAACACACAAAACATAAAACGAAGCTGAAGATCAGTTATAATTTATTGCTTTTCCGGCTTTTTGTAATAGTATGGAAGTACAAGCTGGGATAGCCGTAGGTATGCATACGTCTATCCCAGTGTGTGCTTCACAGTACATGTGTGCTGTGTGTCATCATCACGCGAATCAGACATAAATTTATCACTAGCCGCTCAATCGGCATTACCCCGTCCGAAGGTTCAATTACCACAAGCAGGGCAATTACCCCTATATTTGAGAGATACATCCGATACATCCGGGAAAGCGCTCAAAATAACAAGCATCGGAACAACTCACGCTAGTAAACTTAATAACATATTTGAGCGTACTTCGTTAGAGCATGTTAGTAGTATGTTGTTATTCATTTTGAAGGAAACAACGAATTTTATGATAAAATCATGTTATCTTATAATGATGTTGAAATATCAAATGGAACTTCCCATCCGTGTAGGCTCTTGTACTCTATCGCACCAAGCGATCCATTCGACAGGTGTTTTGACAGCGTGCTCCCTAACACAAGGCAAGGTCAGATCCCTGGCAGATTACACGGGGATCATGAATAGCAAGAGTATGACAATTCCTTCAGAATCTACACCGCCCGGATCAGCACGGCCGGTGCCGGTCCACCCTCGAAGTAGTGCTGGAGGATTCGGAACCTACAGAGTGGTACTATTGATCACCAGAGTACGATACTCCCAAATGTTATCCTCAGAACGGCGCTATCCTCACAAGCTATCCTACCACGGCGCTATCCTCACAAGCTATCCTACCACGGCGCTATCCTCACAAGCTATCCTACCACGGCGCTATCCTCACAAGCTATCCTACCACGGCGCTATCCTCACAAGCTATCCTACCACGGCGCTATCCTCACAAGCTATCCTACCACGGTGCTATCCTCAAAAGCTATCCTACCACGGCGCTATCCTCACAAGCTATCCTACCACGGCGCTATCCTCACAAGCTATCCTACCACGGCGCTATCCTCAAAAGCTATCCTACCACGGCGCTATCCTCAAAAGCTATCCTACCACGGCGCTATCCTCACAAGCTATCCTACCACGGCGCTATCCTCAAAAGCTATCCTACCACGGCGCTATCCTCAAAAGCTATCCTACCACGGCGCTATCCTCACAAGCTATCCTACCACGGCGCTATCCTCACAAGCTATCCTACCACGGCGCTATCCTCACAAGCTATCCTACCACGGCGCTATCCTCACAAGCTATCCTACCACGGCGCTATCCTCAAAAGCTATCCTACCACGGCGCTATCCTCACAAGCTATCCTACCACAGCGTTATCCTCACAAGCTATCCTACCACGGCGCTATCCTCAAGAGCTACAGCGCTACTATTCATGACCAGAGTATGGCACTGCCCCCAGGAGTTATACCGGGAGCACCACGGCACCAGCCGTCTGCTGGATGCCGGCAGGCTGCTGAACCTGATGTCCTCTCCAGCCTCCTTCAGCCAGCTACGGCAGGTCATCCTGGAGTACGACCGGCTGACCACCAGCTCGCTGGAGGACGACATCAGGGTGCTGGGGGATGACGAGTTTCCCAGCGCACTGATGGCTGCCGGTGAGAGATGAGGTGGTGCATTCACAGGATGGTCACTTCTGAGGTCAGAGTTGATCACTTGCATCCGGCTGGCAATGGTAAGGCACGCATTAATGGTTTGAAAATACTCTGATGACAACGTTTTTGTGATGTTGCAAATTAAACAACTGATACGGTAATGTATGACACTTCTTAGTGATTAATATTATACATGGTTATTAGCCATTCTGGTGCCGATTCGATTGCTTGCTCATTGATGTACCTATCCCAGCACTCGAGGACTTGTTAAAGCGATTGTTGGTGTATCAAAATAACTATATATGAACATCGTTAGCGAATTTATGTCACACGGTTTGCACGAGCGTTCATTGCACGCATCCAACAGTGACATGCAATGTGTAGCAACCGACGAATGAAAAATCCATAATATCACACAGTATGTCTCACGGAGCCTTAACCCTGTTAATCTGGCCGGCAGTGAAGAGCATCAAGAACCACCAGGGCTTCTTGGCAGACCAGCTTCACTTCGCTATCAACGACCTCAGTCTGTTCGACGAGACCCTGATCAGAATATTCGTCACACGAGCGGAGGTGGGCACTGAACAGCTGACCACACACTCTCCCATTCCTCTCCAGCAGAGGTTACACGAGCGGAGGTGGGCACTGAACAGTTGACCACAGACTCTCCCATTCCTCTCCAGCAGAGGTCACACGAGCGGAGGTGGGCACTGAACAGCTGACCACACACTCTCCCATTCCTCTCCAGCAGAGGTTACACGAGCGGAGGTGGGCACTGAACAGCTGACCACACACTCTCCCATTCCTCTCCAGCAGAGGTTACACGAGCGGAGGTGGGCACTGAACAGCTGACCACAGACTTTCCCATTCCTCTCCAGCAGAGGTCACACGAGCGGAGGTGGGCACTGAACAGCTGACCACACACTCTCCCATTCCTCTCCAGCAGAGGTTACACGAGCGGAGGTGGGCACTGAACAGCTGACCACACACTCTCCCATTCCTCTCCAGCAGAGGTTACACGAGCGGAGGTGGGCACTGAACAGCTGACCACACACTCTCCCATTCCTCTCCAGCAGAGGTTACACGAGCGGAGGTGGGCACTGAACAGCTGACCACAGACTCTCCCATTCCTCTCCAGCAGAGGTTACACGAGCGGAGGTGGGCACTGAACAGCTGACCACACACTCTCCCATTCCTCTCCAGCAGAGGTTACACGAGCGGAGGTGGGCACTGAACAGCTGACCACAGACTCTCCCATTCCTCTCCAGCAGAGGTTACACGAGCGGAGGTGGGCACTGAACAGCTGACCACACACTCTCCCATTCCTCTCCAGCAGAGGTTACACGAGCGGAGGTGGGCACTGAACAGCTGACCACAGACTCTCCCATTCCTCTCCAGCAGAGGTCACACGAGCGGAGGTGGGCACTGAACAGCTGACCACAGACTCTCCCATTCCTCTCCAGCAGAGGTTACACGGGCGGAGGTGGGCACTGAACAGCTGACCACAGACTCTCCCATTCCTCTCCAGCAGAGGTTACACGAGCGGAGGTGGGCACTGAACAGCTGACCACAGACTCTCCCATTCCTCTCCAGCAGAGGTTACACGAGCGGAGGTGGGCACTGAACAGCTGACCACACACTCTCCCATTCCTCTCCAGCAGAGTTTACACGAGCGGAGGTGGGCACTGAACAGCTGACCACAGACTCTCCCATTCCTCTCCAGCAGAGGTTACACGAGCGGAGGTGGGCACTGAACAGCTGTCCACAGACTCTCCCATTCCTCTCCAACAGAGGTTGCACGAGCGGAGGTGGGCACTGAACAGCTGACCACAGACTCTCCCATTCCTCTCCAGCAGAGGTTACACGAACGGAGGTGGGCACTGAACAGCTGACCACAGACTCTCCCATTCCTCTCCAGCAGAGGTTACACGAGCGGAGGTGGGCACTGAACAGCTGACCACAGACTCTCCCATTCCTCTCCAGCAGAGGTCACAAGAGCGGAGGTGGGCACTGAACAGCTGGCCACAGACTCTCCCATTCCTCTCCAGCAGAGGTTACACGAGCGGAGGTGGGCACTGAACAGCTGACCACACACTCTCCCATTCCTCTCCAGCAGAGGTTAATGTCAGGCTGCAATGGCAGACTGCAGACATTCGTATTGCCCTCAGACGTTGCGTGGCTGACAACAAACTCATTTAGCTCGAGCAAAGGTTATAAATAGATCACATACTCTTGCCTTTCCATTGCTCCTGCCTTCTCCCTCCCCATTTCCCATTTCCACTCTATCCCCAGACAACTTTAAGCACATTCTTAAGTTCCGAGCAATGTCAGCTAAATTACTCGGTGATCCCCCTCGAAGTATGCCGGCGCCTCTCTGCTCCTCAGGTGGACCTGCCGGCAGTGAAGCGGGCCTTCCAGAGGAAGTACGCCCTCTCTCTGGAGGAGGTGGTCGCCCGGGACACTGTCGGGGACTACCACACCGTATTGAAGAGCGTTATGGCCACGGGCGGCCCGACATCGGGAGACGACAGTGCTAGTGGGACGGACACGACCAACTGGGACATCTACCGTCGTACCAACTGGAGGGCACAATGGTAGACACTAGTGGGACGGACACGACCAACTGGGACATCTACCGTCGCACCAACTGGAGGCCACAATGGTAGACACTAGTGGGACGGACACGACCAACTGGGACATCTACCCGTCGTACCAACTGGAGGTCACACTGGTAGACACAGTGGGACGGGCACGACCAACTGGGACATCTACCGTCGTACCAACTGGAGGCCACGCTGGTAGACACAGTGGGACGGACACGACCAACTGGGACATCTACCGTCGCACCAACTGGAGGCCACAATGGTAGACACTAGTGGGACGGACACGACCAACTGGGACATCTACCGTCGTACCAACTGGAGGCCACACTGGTAGTCACTAGTGGGACGGACACGACCAACTGGGACATCTACCGTCGTACCAACTGGAGGCCACACTGGTAGTCACTAGTGGGACGGACACGACCAACTGGGACATCTACCGTCGTACCAACTGGAGGCCACACTGGTAGACACTAGTGGGACGGGCACGACCAACTGGGACATCTACCGTCGTACCAACTGGAGGCCACACTGGTAGACACAGTGGGACGGACACGACCAACTGGGACATCTACCGTCGCACCAACTGGAGGCCACAATGGTAGACACTAGTGGGACGGACACGACCAACTGGGACATCTACCGTCGTACCAACTGGAGGCCACAATGGTAGACACTAGTGGGACGGACACGACCAACTGGGACATCTACCGTCGCACCAACTGGAGGCCACAATGGTAGACACTAGTGGGACGGACACGACCAACTGGGGCATCTACCGTCGTACCAACTGGAGGCCACACTGGTAGTCACTAGTGGGACGGACACGACCAACTGGGACATCTACCGTCGTACCAACTGGAGGCCACAATGGTAGACACTAGTGGGACGGACACGACCAACTGGGACATCTACCGTCGTACCAACTGGAGGCCACACTGGTAGACACTAGTGGGACGGACACGACCAACTGGGACATCTACCCGTCGTACCAACTGGAGGCCACACTGGTAGACACTAGTGGGACGGGCACGACCAACTGGGACATCTACCTTCGTACCAACTGGAGGCCACACTGGTAGACGGACGCTGCGGGCCTGTATACACTGAAGGGTGCCTTTTGTCAGATTTCACGTGGAATGATCTCAGAAATACTCAAACGTGTGTCGTCTGGAGCTTGTTGGTCCGGAGTCTGGAGGAGCGTGACACAGTTGCTCCGGTGCATCATCCATAAAGTTTGTTTATCGCGTGGGTTTGTAATAAAGGTGGATGGTGTTATGATGGGGTTTCAAAGCATCAAATGATCGTGGTCTTGTGTGAATGATAGGAATTGACAAGACAGAGGAAAATTAAATGCAACTTCTTCTTGTGAATTGGTCGGCGCACTGTACCTAACCGTGCAGCGCTGTCTTCGGTGACGTCATAGCCGCCTGAGGTGCCACTACTTTATGATTGGTCCATTGACTGGACGTAGCCCCGAGCTCCGCTACTACGCTTGCATGAGGTCCGACGCCGAGGAGAGGTCCCGGGTTGCCCGGGGTACGAGCGAGAGACGCCCGTTAGACCTCAAACTGTTCGGTCCTTTGGAACTGAGACGCACTTTCGGCTTGAAACCTAACGGACCTCTAGGCGCACTATCCAAGATACAACTCGTTTGGTTCGACTTTATTACTAGACTATCACTGAAAGAAGACGAAGAAACAGAAACTTTCTTACACGCACAAGGCAATGTGACTAGTGTAACTGATTTTATAAATGATAGCCTAGCATCAAATAGGTAGGCGGTTTTAAATCTTAGGGACTAAATGAGGAGCTTTGCCGTTATAGTTCGACTTATCATGTTAATATGTTCGTATCGGTGTCTGACTAATGTTTCATTGCATACTAAAAACAGCATTAAAACTTAACACCACTAGCGGGTTTAAAAGGAACAACAAATAGAGGGCTCTGATTGGCTAGTGACCGTGAATCACAAACAACAATGAGCACAAGCAAACCGTACCAAACTGATGATTTGTTTGATTTTTTTAAGGGACATAATGAGCTTTCGATTTTGTTAGCAACAATTTATTTGGCTACCGTTATGGTATTAAAATGATGTGATCTAAATTTAAGAATTAAATACAATTATTCCCTAATTCAAAGTTGGAAGTTTGGAAAGATTAAAAAGCAAGTACGTATGCTTCTTAAAAGGAGATAATCACCGTTTGATTTTGTTATCAACAACTTATTTGGCTACCGTTATGGTATTAAAATGTTGTGATCTAAATTTAAGAATTAAATCAAATTATTGCCTAATTCAAAGTTGGAAGTTTGGGAAAATTAATGATCGCCATTTTCCCTCCACTATTGGAAAGCGCAACATCTGGCGCTTTTGCATCCATCTGTTCAACGTTGTTGAAGGGGCACTTGTAAACAAATCGCCGACACTAAATAGGTCGCCGTAGTTTAGCTTGGCACCGGCCGGCCGGTGTCAAGCTAAACTGCCGATTTCAATGCACTTTTTTCAAATGATTGTTGATTGTTCATAAAAAATTGGCACATATTCGCAAAAGATAGAGTGCAGGAAACATATTGCATACCTTCATGATGAATAGCAATGCGTAGGGAGCCTAATTTACTGAATTCGTTATCGAGTAATTGCTAAGTACCGACCGATATAAGCATGGATCGCTTTTCAGTAGGAAATTGCAAATATCTTTCGGTAGGAATATGTATATGCAAAATGTGATGAATTTACATCACATTTTGGTCTCGTCTATCGATTTCAGGTGCTAATTCCATTTTGTGGAAAAAGGTGATTATCTCCCTTCAAAGGGAGTGTGCCTACTCACATCGCTTATTTGGGGTTATTGACACTGGTCTATAGAACATAATTTTCTGAATTGACCCATGACTTAGTTTCTCCAGATTCGCCCTAGTTGCTGAGATATTCCAAAGACTGCAGGAACTTGCTGGGAGCAAAAAGTTATCGGGTAGACTCCAAAGGGCTTCCGCTACTAGAAGCACTGCGACTATCGATTAAACTGCTAGCATATTGTTAGCGCCGGCCAATAGCAATTCAACAAAACAGCTCGTGCACGCTGACAGCAGCAGCCGAACAGAAACTGGACGGCCATCATGTTTTTCGATGATGGCCGTTTCGATGATGGCCGATGGCCATTTTTTGAAGAAGAAGAAGTTTGAAGAAGAAGTTTGAGTTTGAAGAAGAAGAAGAAGAAGAATGCCATGTGTATTATTTGTTATTCTTTTAGAAGAAAAAATGTGCATGATAATATAAAGCATAGTGTTGTATACAGCCAGAGACAAAACTATACAAACCTCCTAATGTTGAAAATAAATTAAGCAATTTTCACAAATTGAGGTTCGCAACCACTAACTAGGCCGCCGTTTAGAGCTACGAAACTTGCACATAATAAAGTTCACAGTGGCAAGAACGTGCTGTGCAAAACTTGTCTTTCTATCTTGCATGATGTGACCGTAATTGTATTGTCTTATGTGCGCCGTTTTACATAACATCACCATAGTGATGATCGTTGTAATGATATCGAAACAAAAATAAGCAAAAAAACAATATAAGTGAAAATTAAACTAAAGGGGCTCCAGATGTAAATTTCATCATATACAACAATCAAACCAATAGCTACTTACCGTATGAAGAAGAAGAAAAAATTGACATTCCAAAACAGTAGGCACACTCCCTTTAAGAAGTTCATGATCGGTATTTTTCCTACACTATTGGAAAACGACAGATCTGACGCTTTTGTATCAATCTGTTCAACATTGTTGAATGTGCACTTCTAAACAAATCGCCGACACTAAATATGTCGCCGTCGATGTGCATCGATGAGCTTCCGAGTCAATTGCCAGTTTGTGTATTGTTTGTTATTTTTTTAGAAGAAAAGATGTTCATGATAATATAAAGCATAGTGTTGTATATAGCCAGAGACAAAACTATACAAACCTCCTAATGTTTAAAATATATTAAGCAATTTTCACAAATTGAGGTTCGCACCCACTAACTAGGCCGCCGTTAGTCATCAAACTGCGGGCTTGTCCCGTGATATTGCCACCTCGCAGGCCAATATGGAGTTTTTGGTGTGTATCGGTAGATTAAGCGTGTCCGATTTCACCTGCAAAATTTGATTCCCGAAACTCCCGCATTATATTTTTTGTTTTATTTCACCACTAATGATTGGCACACATTCGTAAAATTGGAGTCGCCTCATCCTATTTAGAATCACTTCTTTGTGGACTATGATTTGGTTTTGAATATTGCAAACTCAGCATCACCATTCCGTCAGTGCACTTTAAAATTAAAATGCGTATACAGTTAATTATATTTTCAAAAACCATAGCTTCTTTCATAATGAAACATGCATAAAACAGCAAGAATGGCTATGGCTCGACTTTGGGGTCGTAATAGATTTGTGACCAATATCTTATAACACAGATATAGACTTTTCAAGGTCAAGTCTCGGCGAATTCCGACGCTTCGGCTTTGGGCGGGCGCCAATTTCACAGCCAAACTGGATGAGAGCGGCCATCATGAATCTAGCTAGTACTGAGCACAGCTGGGATCAATGTTTTGGAGTCAGAAATAAATATATATAAAAAATACCGATACCCTACTTTAGGTGCTGCAGGAGCAAGTTTGAGCTGGAGCATACACGATTGTTGATACCCACCATTCATTTAAGTTGCTTTTTAGAAATCCTCCGGAGGTGGCAATATCCCTTTAACTTGAAATGTTTTTGGTAGGAAAGTTTGTATGCAAAATGTGATGAATTTACAATATATTTTGGTCTCGTCTGTCGATTTCAAGTAATAACTTAATTTTGTTGTGTGGGAAAAGGTCATTATTTCCCATTAAGTGATTACATTTTCAAAATTAACCTGAATGATTGATGAAAAAAATATGATGTGATGAAAAAAATAATAAAAAATCACTTCATTTCACAATATTAGTAACACATAATGTTGTTATGAGTAATGGGTTGTAATTCAATGGTTATTGTATCTGGTTGTTATGGGTAACATTGTGTTGCTCAGTTGTGCTGTGTGTATGTCCATGACATGCATATGTGTATATGTGTGTGTATATGTGTATGTGTGAGTGTGTGTGTGTGTGTGTGTGTGTGTGTGTGTGTGTGTGTGTGTGTGTGTGTGTGTGTGTGTGTGTGTGTGTGTGTGTGTGTGTGTGTGTGTGTGTGTGTGTGTGTGTGTGTGTGTGTGTGTGTGTGTGTGTGTGTGTGTGTGTGTGTGTGTGTGTGTGTGTGTATGTGTATGTGTATGTGTATGTGTATGTGTATGTGTATGTGTATGTGTATGTGTATGTGTATGTCTATGTGCATGTATGTATATGTATCTGTGAGATATGTGAGAAAAAAGTATCACATATGTATGCATATGCATGTGCATGCATAGTTGATGGTATCATGCATATATACATATATAGTCTAACAAGTTAGTTAAATGTGTTTGCTTTTCATGAGTCTCATAAGTAGGTCATAGGTAGGGCCACCCATTCAATGGCGCTGGCTTTCACCCATTCAATGGCGCTGGCTTCGTGGTCCCTACTCGGCAACAAGCTATGCTTAGTTGAGTGGGGTCCATGAGGCACCAGCAAGAAACGCTTCAAATTGACCAGACTTTGTCCTCCGCCCTGTATGACTGATATCCCCTTTACTAACACAGTGAATGAATCCATCCTCATCCTGTCCTGGATGAGGATCAGAATGAATGAATGCATCCTCATTCTGTCCTGGATGAGGATGAGTGAGGATGATATCCTGGGACGTAGTTGGGGGGGGGGGGGCAGTCATTTGCTGTTTTCAACAATGACTACTTTTCGCCTTCTTTTATATCACCACATCTAACACCCAAACTACCTCTCTTCATATGCTTTTTTATGTTTGTTTTCATTTCTTAGCTGGGAGTGCCGCGACATTTTCTCTTGTGTTCTCTGGTGTTAACTTAAGGTGTCGTGCGTCGTTGGGATCGAGGGCGGGGGCACTCCTGGTCACCTACAAATGGGTGGCGGTTAGAGAAAAAAAATGATAGGAACAAAATAGAATGAAAAGAACCACGTTGCGTCATTTGTCAATAGCAGAAACCGTTCACAGAGGATAAAACAACGACAATAGAAGCGGCAAAGAACTTTCGATTGGTGGCAGCGTAAAACATGTTCGATAATAGACGTGACCACAAGAACACCACAACACCTTTAATGGAAAATGGGGACGGTGACCGTCTAACAAACTGGTTAGCAGCATCACAGCTGTGGCTGATAGACTGTTCAGAAGTACACACCTTTATCGCTATGTATAGTGTATACTGCACCCCATAACGTGCATGGTATGTATAGTGTATACTGCACCCCATAACGTGCATGGTATGTATAGTGTATACTGCACCCCATAACGTGCATGGTATGTATAGTGTATACTGCACCCCATAACGTGCAAGGTATGTATAGTGTATACTGCACCCCATAACGTGCATGGTATGTATGGTGTATACTGCACCCCATAACGTGCATGGTATGTATAATGTATAGTGTATACTGCACCCCATAACGTGCATGGTATGTATAGTGTATACTGCACCCCATAACGTGCATGGTATGTATAATGTATAGTGTATACTGCACCCCATAACGTGCATGGTATGTATAGTGTATACTGCGCCCCATAACATGCATGGTATGTATGGTGTATACTGCACCCCATGACATGCATGGTATGTATAGTGTATACTGCACCCCATAACATGCATGGTATGTATAGTGTATACTGCACCCCATAACGTGCATGGTATGTATAATGTATAGTGTATACTGCACCCCATAACGTGCATGGTATGTATAGTGTATACTGCACCCCATAACGTGCATGGTATGTATAGTGTATACTGCGCCCCATAACATGCATGGTATGTATGGTGTATACTGCACCCCATGACATGCATGGTATGTATAGTGTATACTGCACCCCATAACGTGCATGGTATGTATAGTGTATACTGCACCCCATAACGTGCATGGTATGTATAGTGTATACTGCGCCCCATAACGTGCATGGTATGTATAATGTATAGTGTATACTGCACCCCATAACGTGCATGGTATGTATAGTGTATACTGCACCCCATAACGTGCATGGTATGTATAGTGTATACTGCACCCCATAACGTGCATGGTATGTATAGTGTATACTGCACCCCATAACGTGCATGGTATGTATAATGTATAGTGTATACTGCACCCCATAACGTGCATGGTATGTATAGTGTATACTGCACCCCATAACGTGCATGGTATGTATAGTGTATACTGCACCCCATAACGTGCATGGTATGTATAATGTATAGTGTATACTGCACCCCATAACGTGCATGGTATGTATAGTGTATACTGCACCCCATAACGTACATGATATGTATGGTGTATCCTGCACCCCATAACGTGCATGGTATGTATAGTGTATACTGCACCCCATAACGTGCATGGTATGTATAGTGTATACTGCACCCCATAACGTGCATGGTATGTATAGTGTATACTGCACCCCATAACGTGCATGGTATGTATAGTGTATACTGCACCCCATAACGTGCATGGTATGTATAGTGTATACTGCACCCCATAACGTGCATGGTATGTATGGTGTATACTGCGCCCCATAACGTGCATGGTATGTATAGGGTATACTGCACCCCATAACGTGCATGGTATGTATGGTGTATACTGCACCCCATAACGTGCATGGTATGTATAATGTATAGTGTATACTGCACCCCATAACGTGCATGGTATGTATAGTGTATACTGCACCCCATAACGTGCATGGTATGTATAGTGTATACTGCACCCCATAACGTGCATGGTATGTATGGTGTATACTGCGCCCCATAACATGCATGGTATGTATAGTGTATACTGCACCCCATAACGTACATGATATGTATGGTGTATCCTGCACCCCATAACGTGCATGGTATGTATAGTGTATACTGCACCCCATAACGTGCATGGTATGTATAGTGTATACTGCGCCCCATAACATGCATGGTATGTATGGTGTATACTGCACCCCATGACATGCATGGTATGTATAGTGTATACTGCACCCCATAACGTGCATGGTATGTATAGTGTATACTGCACCCCATGACATGCATGGTATGTATAGTGTATACTGCACCCCATAACATGCATGGTATGTATAGTGTATACTGCACCCCATAACGTGCATGGTATGTATAGTGTATACTGCACCCCATAACGTGCATGGTATGTATAGTGTATACTGCGCCCCATAACGTGCATGGTATGTATGGTGTATACTGCACCCCATAACGTGCATGGTATGTATAATGTATAGTGTATACTGCACCCCATAACATGCATGGTATGTATAGTGTATACTGCACCCCATAACGTGCATGGTATGTATAGTGTATACTGCACCCCATAACGTGCATGGTATGTATAGTGTATACTGCACCCCATAACGTGCATGGTATGTATGGTGTATACTGCACCCCATAACGTGCATGGTATGTATAGTGTATACTGCACCCCATAACGTGCATGGTATGTATAGTGTATACTGCACCCCATAACGTGCATGGTATGTATGGTGTATACTGCACCCCATAACGTGCATGGTATGTATAATGTATAGTGTATACTGCACCCCATAACGTGCATGGTATGTATAGTGTATACTGCACCCCATAACGTGCATGGTATGTATAGTGTATACTGCGCCCCATAACGTGCATGGTATGTATAATGTATAGTGTATACTGCACCCCATAACGTGCATGGTATGTATAGTGTATACTGCACCCCATAACGTGCATGGTATGTATAGTGTATACTGCACCCCATAACGTGCATGGTATGTATAGTGTATACTGCACCCCATAACGTGCATGGTATGTATGGTGTATACTGCGCCCCATAACATGCATGGTATGTATAGTGTATACTGCACCCCATAACGTGCATGGTATGTATAGTGTATACTGCACCCCATAACGTGCATGGTATGTATGGTGTATACTGCGCCCCATAACGTGCATGGTATGTATAGTGTATACTGCACCCCATAACGTGCATGGTATGTATGGTGTATACTGCACCCCATAACGTGCATGGTATGTATAGTGTATACTGCATCCCATAACATGCATGGTATGTATAGTGTATACTGCACCCCATAACGTGCATGGTATGTATAATGTATACTGCACCCCATAACATGCATGGTATGTATAGTGTATACTGCACCCCATAACGTGCAGAATGCTATGTACGCTAGGGTGTGTCATCAAAAAACATATGTTTAAAAAATGTGATATTCTTTGGCGCATGGGCATAAAAAGATAATGGGTGACTAAAATTCCGCAAAAGAATCGGCGTACATGTAGCTAAAGTCAATTTCCTAAGAGCCTATTAAACCCGCCATTGACTGGGGGTGGGCGTTTAATCCTCGCCCGTGCAGCGTCCTATCAGTGCGTGACCGTGCAGGGGAGGGGTACAACCCCCCCCCCCCCCCCTAGCATTTCGCCCCTAAACGGGCTAGAGCTTCGATTCAAAAACGATCGTGTTGCTTGTCACGAGAGAAATCCATTGATACCCGATTTGAAGGTCCTAGGTCATTATTTGACCTCAGGTCATGCCAGTGCCCCAAAATTCAACCAAATTGTAGATGCGTATAAATTGAATTTCATCAAGCTAGAATCGCGAATGAGCATATAATTATGCTAAATGGGTGCTAAATTTGACATCAGCGTCACAAAATGTCCTAGAAACTGCCAAATTCCAAAAAGGCCATGTCAGGTCATGTCGGGTCATTTGAGGTCAGTTACCTCGGTTGACCTGTTGGGGCGCATGACCCCAGTGGAACATATAATTATGTAAAATGGATCCTATATTTGAAATCAGCGTCACAAAATGTCCTAGAAACTGCCAGAAGCCAAAAAAGTAATATGAGGTCATCGGAGGTCAGTGACCTCGGTTGACCTCTAAAAAAGTCAATCGTGGTCACAACCTCAATGGAAACCACAACTGTCCACTGGAAATACCTGTGCATATGCTCCTGAACAACAAACACTATGAAACTGCACAAGTTACAAGGATCAATTTTCAAGCGGATGCCAGTTGCGCCTGACATCACCTTGGAAAACAGGTCGAATGTCACGGGTCATGTGATCTACAACTTTAAAAATTTCAGAATATGTGTTAAATT